>PVIJ01003079.1:0-142972 GCA_004024925.1 Scalopus aquaticus | reverse complement strand
CCGCCGCCACAGCCTTAGTTTAATCACCTCTTTTGGCATGAGGTGCTATTCCCACACCCTGGGACGAGGACATCTTTTGGGGGGCCCACGACAGACTTCAGCCTACAAAGGTGCAGGCTGCGGGAACTCGGGGTGCAGACGGTTCTGAGGTGTGGGAACTGGCAGGACAGGAGGTCGGAGGCCACGGTCCCAGGAGTGGGGGCGCCGGCCAGATGCTCGCGCAGCAGCCACAGCCAGCCCCGTGCCGCGGCTCTTCCCGCCGGCAGGTTGGATGCGGCGCCCGGGGCTGGAGAGTGGGCTTCCTTTGTCTAAATGCCTTTTAAAGCATTTTTTAGGTGTCCATATTTGTGCACCTCTCCACGTGCTCTCCCCAAAGCCTGCTGGGTGTCTGTCCCGCGCAGTCGCGGCAGCTTCTCCTTCTCCGCATGAGAACTCTCCGCTTTGCTTCCTTAGCGGCGCCGCTGCTACCGCTGAGGGGGGCACCGAGAGGCCCCTCAGACCTAGGATGGCCACATAGGTCTGGATCTCAGCGCCAAGATTTGGGGTGTGGGGCCGCCCTGGTGGCGCAGCGGTTAAGCGCTGTGCTGTGGAGCTGGCGGCAGCAGTGACGCGAGTTCGACGCCCGGCCGGGGAGATTCCCACATGGTGCGGCAGACCTCTCCTGCCTCGCCCGCTGCTCCCCTCAGCAGTGTACTTCTGATCTGCCTGTTCTGCTCCCCACTCTGTCTCTGGTGAACCCTCTCGCCGCCCTGCGCCTCTGGCCTGTACCCCAGCTTGTATGTATAAATAAATCTTAAAAAAAAAAAGATTTGGGGTATAAAAGAAGGTGGACTTAAAACCTCCCCGCCAATGGGGCCTCCCTGGGGGCGCAGGGGTTAAGTCTCAGCACTATGAAGCTGTCGCAGCCACTGCAGCACAAGTTCGATCCCCAGCCAGGGAGCTTCCCACGGGGCGCAGCAGACCTCTCCTGCCTCCCCGCTGCTCCCCTCAGCAGTGTATTTCAGTGGATCCGCCTGTTCTGCTCCCCACTCTGTCTCTGGGGAATCCTCTCACCCCCACACCTCTGGCCTACACCCCAGTTCTTGTGTTCATAAATAAAAAAATCTTTTAAAATAAATAAATAAAAGCTCCTCCCACTTGAGTCCTGTTTAGGACTTGCGGGCGTGGGCTGGAGAGGGGGTGACCGGTGTGCACGAGCTCAGCGAAAGGTGGCTTTGGGGTGGGCTAGTCCCTCCCAAGACGCTGGCAGCGCCAGGTCCCCGCCGGCCCCAAGTGCTTCCAGCGGCAGGGTGGGGAGGCCGTGGGGAGCCCCCGGGGGGCTGTGGGGGTGTCCAGGGGAGCTGTCTTCACCGATGATGGGGAGGGGGTCAGGTTGAGAAGACCCAGCCTGGGTCTTGCCTGGGAGCAGGTGGGGATTGAGTGAAATCACCTTAGGGCCGCGGTGCCCCAGAGGTTGAACGCGCCTCTAGTTCCACACCCCAGTTTCACAGCCAGGGCAACAGGCCACCAGCAGAAGCCGCGCCAGGGCCTCCTGCCCTTCACTCACCACCAGATGGGGCGCTCGGCCGCCTGGGCCACAGTTAGGGTTCGGTCTGCGCTGGGTGCTCTCAACCAGGCTGGGGTGTCCGGAAAGGGCGTTTGCACGGGGTGCAGCCCGGAGGGCGGCCTCGGCGCCAGAGCGGGGCTGTCTCTGGACACCTGAGCTTGGGCCTCGCAGACGGCCACAGACCGAGCCCCACGAACCCCCAGGTGCGCTCCCACTGCCCCCGGGGTGCTTATTTAACACGCCCCTGCTAGTGGGGCGCTGAAGACCCCTCGCTGGCCTGTCCTCTGAGGACCCCGACCCTTGTCCCTGCCCCCTCCTGCTGGTTCCGGGGCAGCAGCAGACCCCTCCCCACCTCCGCGCCCCACGCCCTGCCACACCTTGCAAAGCCTCTCCAGGGGACCCCGGGGCAGAGAGGGGCGTCTGCCCCTCTTGCCTCTCAGCTGGCACAGACTTGAAGGGAGAAGGATCTTGCTCCAGCTGGGAGCTCCGGGAGGCGCCCCCGCCCCCAGCCTCCCCGGGGTGAGGGTGAGGAGGACACGGAGACTTCCCCGCCATGCTCACTCCTCTCTGACTTCACGAGAGCGGAGGGCCACGCTGTCCCCCATTTCACAGTAAAGGGGCTTTACCACCAAGTGGCTGAGCCAGAGGTAATAGCCACGCTGGGTGCAATGGGAGCCCCAGGGCACGACCTCTGCACCCCTCAAATAGCTCGTGGTGTTCCGCCTCTCGGATGAGGCTGAGGGACAGACGAGGCCGGCGGCTGAGTGCGCGGGGGATGCACTGGCAGGGAAAGGGGCACAGCAAGCACCTGCTCAAAGTGTAGGCTCGACGCCCCCCAGCCCCCCACGCTGTGCCCAGAGCCCTGAGGCTGCCCTTAACTGGAAGCCCCACTCAGGCTCACAAAAGGGGTGGGGGCACCCCAACCTGCCTGCCATCAGCCTGCCATCGCTGCCCTGGGCAATGTGGCCTCAGTTTCCCCTTCCATAAAATGGGAGGTGGGATCAGAGGCTACCTGAACTCCCCTCCAGCTTAAAAGCCCCCCTTCATAGGTTCAGTC
This sequence comes from Scalopus aquaticus, assembly GCA_004024925.1. Classification (NCBI taxonomy): domain Eukaryota; kingdom Metazoa; phylum Chordata; class Mammalia; order Eulipotyphla; family Talpidae; genus Scalopus; species Scalopus aquaticus. Next base: position 140,369 of record PVIJ01003079.1, on the reverse strand, counting down.
ACCATGACAACCTGGCCACAGACGATCAGCGGATCAGTGGCTGGTCCTGGAGGGCAGCGGGGGCGGCCTGTGCTTCCTGTCAGCTCTTCCTGCCTTTTCATAAGCGCTGCGCCCCGGCACCAGCCTCCCCACCCGGCCCCCCCGGCGTAGCAACAACTTGTATTCAATTATTTAGCTGGTAAATGATTGCCAAAGCACTTTGCCAAAGTAAAGACCCACAGAAATGCCAAATCCTAATAACAGTAACACCACCATCCGCACAAATTAATTATTGAATTTTTTAAAAGCCCACAGATGGATGAGCGCAATTCATTCCATGCTCCGTGGAGCTGGGGTCCCCGGGGTGGGGGTCTGAAATTCACAGGCTCCCGGGAGTGTGCTGGAGATGGCAGGGCGGGGCGGAGCTGCATTGCGGCCAGCTCCGCGATGACCTAATGGTGCTTTTCTGTCCCCAAAATCTCGGGTGCGGCTGCGGCGGGGTCTCAGGCATCGCGGGGGGAGGGGGGAATCCACACACGCTGGCCCACGGGCTGCACTGACCTGGGCCTGCTGTTCTTCAGCACCCATAATTGACGACCTTTTCCCTGTCAGGCAGGCTGGCTCGTTCCTCCGGCCCAGCTGGGAGTGGGGGGAGGGGACGGCTTCCTGGGATGGGGGTTTGCCAGACACTGGAATTTTACCCCAGGTCAGATTTCCCTTATTTTGGATGAGTCACCCCAAACGCAAGGTGCGTCCCCTGCCCTCCGAACAGGGCTGTGGCGACAGTCCCTGCTAAAGAGCCACGCCAGCTGGGCTGCGGGCCCGGTGGAGGCCGGACCCCAGGACCAGTGCGCCCGGGCCAGCCGGCTCGGGCTTGGGTCCGCCTGGCTCTCTGTGCCCTCCCTCCCGGCCAGGCGCTGCCCCCGGCGGCCCCCAGCTGCCCGTCACCTCCCAGTTTTCAAAGAGGATCCAATTTGCCACAGAATGGAGGCAAAAAAAAAGCAAGGACGTTGAAGTGGGGTCAGTGGTGTCCCCTCAAAATTCATGTTCACCTGAAGCCTCAGCCTGTGCCCTGTATGGCAACGGCCCTGAGGAGAGCTGGGGAAGGTCTCAGCGCGCAGCCGCGGGGGCTGGGGAGAGGACCCGGGAGACCACGGGCGGGGCAGGCAGGGAGCCGGGGCGGGGCAAATGAGGTGTCAGGCTTCCTCCGCCCTCCCGGGGTGAGGGCCGGCCGTGAGCACGGACACCTGGGCCCGGAGAGCGTGGGCGTGCAAATGCTCACACCTGGGCCTGGGGGCGGGCTGAAGGCCGAGACCGAGAACGCCAGAGAGCGCCCAGAGAGAGCGTGAGGGTCCTTGTGGAGCTGGGAGGCTCAGCTGCCTGCCCGCCCCAGCCCCTCCGGCCCTGCCTGTGTCCCCACACGCCGCCCCCTCCGTGCGCCTGGTTCGGCGCTGAAAGGCCCGTAAAAACCCACCGGGGCCCGGGACTCCGTCTGCCGAGTCCACGGGGAACCTGCCCTGCGCCAGCTGGCACTAGGCCCAGGGGTGCGCTGCAAGCCAGGAACACCAGGGGCTGGGACCCCCAAACTGGGGCAGCATCTGCTGCTGCAGACCCTCCGGAGCCCGCAGAGGGCCACGGCCCTGCTGACCCCTTGGTTGTGGACTTCCGGCCTCCAGAAGAGGGAGGGGAGCCTCCCGCTGTTCACAGCCCCTCGCTGGCTGCGGGAAGCGGAGAAGCACCCTCAGGCCCACCAGCCGCCTCTCAGAGTCGGGAGGGAGCCGGAGAGCCTGCGCCCCGCGCCGGTGGGCTGCTCCAAGTGGGCTCCCCGGGCCACGTCAGCCTCACCTGGGAGCCCGCTGAACGGGCAACTCCTCGGCCCCTCGGCCAGCCCTGAACAAGCCCTGGGCGATTCCCACGCACACTCGGGGCTGGCGCTGTGCGGCTGGCTCTACTTCGCCCCGGTGTGCCTTGCTCGCGAGTGTGGAAACATTTAAAACCAGGCGATTGCACGAAACCCAGATTTCCTGCTTTCTCTTTGAAAAACTGACCAGCTGAGTGATCTGGCCACAAGTGTTTCTCTGTGGCGAACACCAGCGTGTGGGGTGACGCCACGCCCCGCCGACCTCACCTGCCTCCCGTGGGCGTGTGCTGCACTCACCTGGCTTGCTCGCCTGCTGGCCCCTGGGGGCGCCTGCATTGGACCCCCGAGCCCCCGATCTGATCTGACAGCTCGCAGGACATGGGGAAATGGAGGGCAGAAGGTGATGGGCCCCGCCTTGGGTGGCCCTGCGGGGCGCCCGGCAGCTCGGCAGGCAGCTCAGAGGCCGTGCTGGCGCTGGCGGTAACTCCAGCTCCTGGAGCAGTACCTGGGAGGCGGTGATTCTGAGGAGACTGGCCCTGAAAGGAGGAATCCTCGGTGGTGGCGCGGCCAGTGGGAGGGGGGGCCAGGCGTGGAGACGGGAGGAGGGAGAAGACTCCAACATGGCGATGAACACAAGGACAGTGCCGATGAGGACGTGAGAAGCGGCCACTCCTGGATATTGCTGTAGAGCAGCTTCGGGGGACCACGGTGTGGGCGGGGCCCTACGGCCCTAAGAAGAATGCCTACCTGCTCCGGCGAGTCCACTCCTAGTTACACACTCAAGAGGATTACAACATGTGCGCACAAAGTGAGTACACAGACATTCTAACAGCCTCAGTCACAGAAGTGAAGACAACTCAAGTACCCATCAACTGAGGAATAGCTACAATGTAGCTTATCTGCGCACTGGAATATTACTCGGCCATGAAAAGGAATGAGGCCTGACACACGTTCCAACTTGGATGGACCTTGACACATTGTGCTGGGTCAGAGGAATCAGTCACAGAAGACCACATAGGTACCACCTTGTTACCAGGACATGTCCAGAACAGGCAGCTCCAGAACAAGCAGCTCCATATAGACAGGTCCAGAACAGGCAGCTCCAAGACAGGCCAATCCAGAACAGACAGAAAGTAATGGGCCAGGACTTGGGGGAATGCAGGGGAGGAATGGGAGGAGACACCTAACAGACACAGGCTTTCATTTCGTGGTGTCGAAAATGTTCTAGAATTCAATGATGGTGACGGTTACACTACTCTGTGAATTTACTAAAGATCAGGGAGTTGTGTGCCTGAAAATGGTGAATTTTATGGTATGTGGATCACAACAAAAAAAGATGGGGGGCAGTGGAAACTGGTTGGAGCGTAGACAGAAGTGGAGGGGAGCGAGGGGGGCGGGGCAGGGTGAACCCCGGCAGGACGCTGCCAACTGCGGCCGCGGCCGCACTGACTCGAAGGCACCGTGGGAGACGCCACGTGGGTCTGGTCTGTGCGTTTCAACGCGCTGCCTGCGGGAGCGGCGCGGGGGCTTCAGGCGTCAGGGGCTGGTGACGATGGGGAGACAGACGTCCAGGCAGGGACAGGCCGGACCCAAACCCGAGGGGCCGCCTGCTCTGCGGCCGTCAGCCGCGCGCACGTGTGTGTGTGTGTGTGTGCGTGTGCGTGTGTGTGTGTGCGCGCGCTCGTGCATGGGCCACGCGCCCTCTGCTTCGTGCACGGTGGGGGCGGGGGGTGCCTGCCCCGGCCCCGCACCCTGCATCGGGGAGATGCCCCCATCCATGTCCGCACCGGCCGCACCTGATGCCCCGTGACCCGAAACAGGCAGGGGCCGGGGGGCCTGGGGGCCGGCCCTCATCTTGCTGTGCGAGTCACCCCGGCTCCCGCAGCTTGGTGCTGAGCCTCCAAGAACGCCCCTGAATGGGAGACAAAAACCTCTTCCCGGCGGAAGACACGACGGTCGTGCGAGGCGGGAGGCCTCGGTCCGGCCCCCGCGGCCCCCCGCGAGCGCCCTCGGCAGCTGGGCCACCTCCCTGGCAGGAGCCCCGGCCGCCCGCCGGGCGGGGGAGCTTCCGGCAGGACCAGAATCCTCAGCGCGCCGGGGCCGCTCTGTGACGTCAGGACGCCGCAGGCCGGAAGTGCCCCCAGCACCGCCCGGGAAGGCCGGGGTCAGGGCGCGGGGCCGGGGAGGCGGCCCGGGGCGGGCAGGGGGCTGCAGAGGTGAGGAGACTGGGCGGGCCGGGGAGCCATTTCCGGGGCACCCCGGGCCCGGCCCCCCGGCCCCCAGGCTCTTCTCTAGAGGGAGGGCGCCCAGAGGGGCTGAGGCGCTGGCCAAGGTCACGCGGCAGCAAGTGGGGCGAGCCCGGGGCGGGAGTGGACGGACACTGCCCCCCAGCAGGCGACGGCGCGGAGCTGAGGCCCAGCGGGAAACGCCCAGTGGAGGCCCCGCCCTGGCCACCCTCACGCGCCTGCGCCTGGCGGGGCCCGCCGCGGCCCGCGGGTCCTGGCGCCTTGGGCTGCCCAGCTGTGCCCAGCCCCCCGCCTCCCTCCCGCAGTCAGGCTGCGGGTTTGCGCCCTCCAGGGCCTCGCCTGGGCGTCCGTCGCGGGTGGCGCACTCAGCCCGAGAGCGCAAGGCCGCCCCAGCGGAGGGGACGGCGCTTCCTTCCTCGCGAAGGCTGAAAACTCCCGTGGTCCAGCCTGGCCGCGCTCATGCCCCCGCCGAGGGCGACGACCCGCAGGTCTGCTCGGGGTCTGCGCCGTCCTCGAGGATGGAGACATTTTTTAATATTTTTAAGGGGCCTCCCTGGTGGTGCAGAGGTTAAGTCTCAGCCTATGAAGCTGTCGGCAGCCACTGCAGCACGAGTTCGATACCCCACCAGGGAGCTGACCCACAGGGCGCAGTAGACCTCTCCTGTCTCCCCACTGCTCCCCTCAGCAGTGGATTTCAGTGGATCCGCCTGTTCTGCTCCCCGCTCTGTCTCTGGGGAGTCCTCTCTCGCCCCCCCCACCTCTGGCCTGCACCCCTGCTCGTCTGCATAAATAAATATTTAAAAACATTTAAAAATGCTTGGGGGGCCACCCGTGCTGTCTCCCACGCTGGCCCCCCCTTACGCGCCCGCCCGTGGTGTGAGGTTCCCACCCCACCCCCTCACACGTGGTTCTTCTCTGCCTTCCCACAGCAGCCTCCAGGGCCTCTGGGTGTGCAGGTTTTCCTGGACGGTCAGTAGTGTGAGGCGGGCTCCGGGGGCCTCGCGGAGGCTGGGAGGGGCCCCGCGCGCGCCTCAGCTGAGGCGAGGGGAGGCCCGGCCAGGGGGTCGGCCAGTCCCAGGTGAGCTGGGGCGACGGTGTCGCGGGCTCCTCGTGTCCTGCTGCGGGGCGGACACTCCGCAGCCCAACTCACCCGCAGGCCCTGGGCAGGGGGCGCGAGGGGCAGAGAGCCGCAGCCTGGAGGCCCGGAACAGAAATGACGGAATTCTAGACGTTCCCCCCAAGGGGCTGTGAGGTTATTTCCACAGACTTCCTCTGGGGGCAGGTGCCTGGAGCCCGAGCGTGGGGCCACCCGGCAGCTGCCGTTTCTGTGCAGCGAATCGCCCAACTGAAGTACCCACACACCGAAGGCTGGTCCCCACGTGATGGCATTTGGAGGTGCGCACTTGGGCAGTGACCAGGGCCTGCGGTGGACCCCCATGCAGGGCCCCCACCTCCCCTCTCTGACCTCGCTGTTACCCCAGTGTCCTGTAAGTAATAAGCCTGTTTCCTCAGCCTTCCCCGGTGGCCGCGGCTGAAGCACCCCGTGATCACCCCGGGGCCCCGGGCCGGTCCAGGGGGTCCTGGTCATTCAGAGGCCGAGATAGCACCAGGGGAGGCAGGGAGAGATGTCGCCAGGGCCTGCCAGGGGTGCGGGGCTGGGTGAGCGCGGAATGTACTGGAAGCCACGCTGCGGGCAAGGCCCGGGCAACGCGCTTTCCCAAGACCGTGCGTCTGGAAGGGCAGAGACACCGCTGCTCGAGGACCCTGGTCTCGGCCGGCCGGGCGGGAAGATGGACGCATCCCTGACACCCTCCGCCCCCTCCGGCAGCTGGCCCTGCCAGGCACAGAGGCCCGGCCGCCGCGGCCCGGGCTGCGGTTTGGTTGGCACCCAGGGCCCGAGCTTCCCGTATCAGCTGTTGCCCTGGAATGAAAACCGTTACCAGCCACTGAAAGCGGATTATAAAATCCCAAAACCACAGAGCTGGAGGGAAACTCAGTCACGGGGGAAAATTTCAGAGGCTAAACAGTTACAAGAAAAATGCCAGGTAACACTCGCCGAACCGTCTCCCTCCCTCCTCCCTCCCGCCCACACTTACATTTTCAATTTCAGTAGCGTGAGCGGGCAAGACGCCCACTGTCGGCTGAGGGAGAGCAGGACCCCAAGCTCGCCAGGGCTGGGCCTGGGAAACGCTGGTGCCAGAGGCGCTTTGCTCGGCCGCCAGGAATCTCACACGGGAAGGGGCAGCTCCGGAGCCCTGGGCAGGACACACGCAGGACACAGAGGCCGCTGCTGGCGGCCGGGGCAGCCCTAACGGGCAGCTCTCGCGGGGCTTCGGCCAGAGCATCTCCTCGCTGGCCCGGAGGCGGGGCCCCAGGTCAGGGGGTCTGCGGCCGTGGGCCCTGAGACTCGGTTCCAAACCTCCTCCCCGGCCCCCGGGTGCTTCCAGGCTGCGGGGCCCCCGTGGGTTCCGGGTCAACGGTCCCTTTTATTAGGGCGCCAGTGCCGGCCCATCTGGACGTGAGCGATTACACCCGAATGACCCTATTTCCAAAGGACATCGCACCCCGGGGTTCTGGGCGGGCTGGGCCTTCCACACGCGCATTTCTGTGGGGCGCGGCGGCCTTCTCACTGCCCTTGGCGGGTGAGCACGGGGCCGTGGGGGGCAGCCCTCAGGTCTCTTCTGTAAGAACACGAGTCCTGTGGGATCCGGGCCCGCCCCGAAGACCCCTTGAGCCCTACGGATGTGCTGAGAAGCCCCATCTCCACACACACACCCCCCCCCACCCCAGAGGCCAGGGCTCCATCATCCAAATTGGGGGGCACAGACAGGCAGCTCTTAACCCAGAACCATGTGTGGGTCCACGCAACAGCAGCGGTCCCGCTCGGCCGCCTCGGCTTTCTCCGTCTCCCTCTGCAGGAAACACAAACGTGCCGGTTTCCGTGGCGTCTGGCAGGGGGCGGGCTGAGACGACAAGCGATAGGGACTGTCCTGCGTTGCTCCATGGGGACCCGGAGGTCAGGCCCAGCAGCTTCTCTGTTCCCAAGGTCTGTTCCGCAGCCACGGCTGGGCCGAGGACTGGTGGGCGCGGGTCGGAGGCTTTGGCCCCGGCCGACCGCGCAGTCTTCGCCCAGCAGGCTCCTCCCCGCTCACAGCCGCCATGACCCCGGTCTGTCCTGATTCTGGCCAGGGTTAGTGGACTTAAGGGGGCACGCTGCCAGCGCAGCGCTGGCCGAGGAAGGACACGGCAGCGCCCACCGAGGGACAGCGCTGGTCCCGTCGCCATGGGAGCGCAATGACGCGCGCGGCTGCGCATTCGGGCCTGGGGTGTGCTCCTCCCGCGGGTCGGCGCAGCCGGGTGCAGGGCCGGCTGCCGCCCGGTGTGACAGGGAGACAGAGTCAGGAGCCCAGGGCGCGCAGGTGCCGGGCGAGGCTTACCCGGCCGGGTGACTTGGCCCCGCCTGACCCCCGGGAGCGTGGCCTCCGACGACACAAGCTCTGGCCGCCCTCAGACAGTCCTGGGAGATGGGCCTGTTTGTTTTCTTACTCTTTTTTTGAACTGTGGTAAGATGCATATAAAATGTGCTCCTTTACTCGCTCCATTTTGCTGCCATTCTGCACACGGGCTGCTGTGTTCGTTGGCCCGGGGCCCTCCGGAGTCAGAAGTCCAAGGTCAAGGTGCCGTGGGGCTGGAGGGCGTCTTGCCGTGTCCTCTTGGGGCCTCTCCTGGGCGGCGCGCGGAGCACAGCCTGGGCGTCGTCCTGGTGGCAGGATGATGTCTCAGTGGGACAGGCCCGCCCTCCACCCTCCGCAGTAGAGGGCCTGTCTCCAGATGCAGTCGCACTGGGTGCTGAGGCTTCCAGAATGCAACCGGGCATCGGCGAGCGCACAGCTCTGCTACCTACTCGCAGGACTTGCCCATTATCCCCAGTGGACACTGCAAACTCACGTGCGGTCGCTCCCCCACTCCTCTCCCCGGGGCCTGGCGACCGCCCGTCAGCTCTCTGCGTGGCTCTGCCTGTTCTTGATATTTCATGTGGACGGAAGCAGACAACGTGGGCCTTGAGGTCTGGCCTTTCCCTTGGCGTGGCCTGCACGGCTGCGGACCTGGGGGCAGCTGGAGCATTTGCGGTCACCCAGCCCAGGTCTCTGCTGTGAGGGGCTACAGCGCCATCTGCTGGCTGGGAGAAAACTTGACGTGAGATAGCCAGAGCGGCGGGGTGTCCTTGTAAATTCCTGGGGATGTGGGGTTCAGGTGGACACTTGCTACCTGCCCAGAGCTGCACCGGGCCCGTTACAGGCACCGTCATCACCCTCTCTACCCCACCCCCCTCCGCAGGGTTTCTCTCATCAGGACTTACCCCAGAATAGTGTGGAGGCATGGGGGAGGTTTGTAGTTTCAGATGGGGTCACCACCTACGAGGTTGGTAGGTGTAGAGGGAGTTTGAGGGAGATGCCTTCCCATTTGCTTCTAGGTTCTCAGAGAAACAGGGAGCAAGACGGGGCAAGGAGGGGCAGAGCTTGGGGAAGCAAAGGTATGAAATAATCTGGGGCTGCTCAGGCCTGGATCAGGGATGCACGCAGCACCAAGCACTCGCCAGAAACCCAAGAATGGCTGTTTCTCGCCAGCCTGGCTCAGCCATTCACATGCAGGAACGGGCACAGGCAGCTCTAACCAGCTTGCAAGTTTACCAGGCAAGCTGACTGAGGCTAGAGGCAGGTCACGGCACGACGGGCCAGGGCGCTTACTGGAGGAAGGGGGCGGGCAGGGGCATGAGGGTGCGAGGAGAGTTGAAGAGATTGTAGACCAATGGACGGAAGGTCCTGGTGGGGAGCAAGAGGCGCCAGGACACCAGAGGGAAGAGCTGGGAAGAGGCAATGGAGGATGGGCTGGGAGTCAAGTTCACTGAGATTCTACCTTCTCAGCTGCGTATTCTTGTACAGGTTTCCAAGCCCACGTGGGACCCAGGGTTTCCCATCTGTAACATGAGGGTAGTAAGTGCCTGCTGCCCAGGACTGCAGTGCAGAAATGGTTAGAACCAGGAATGAATCTGATTCTGACTCCAAAGCTGATGTTCTGCTGAGCAACTGTGGTTTTTCTATGAAAATATTACTTGTTAAGAGGAACAGTGAGGGCAACTGCCAAGCTAGTGGGTGCGGATCACACCCAGCTCAATGGCGGAAGGTGGACTTTCCAGACCTGAAATGGACGGAACAAGCCCGAGAGAACTTGGTTGACTCAGTGGATGGGTCCTCACATACTTATGACTATAAGACATGACACATGGGGAGAAACAACAGGATTTATTTCCACAGGGAGAAAGGGCGAACTAAAAGACAGCATCCACTGAGCAGAGACCAAGGCCCAAGCCAAAGCCACACATGGCAAGATGGTGGCTTCGCCACAATCATTTAACTGCCAAAGTGCCATTCTTGTCCCCTTTCCCCGTTAGCACCACTCCCAGATGGTGGGGTCTGGAAAGCTCTGCCTCCTACCACGGAGTTGGCTGTGAGTGTCACTTAATGGCTGGGAGGTTGCTCCTGACCCTCTTACACACCCCAGTGAGCTGTGGGGTTGCTTTGTCAGTGAGACAGCTGGTGGAAGAAGTCACTAGCTTGCCACATGTGGCTTAGGCTTGGACCTCGGCCCCTGCTTAGTGGGCAGTATCTGGGGTGGGGCAGATGGCCTCCGGCACATGCTGGCCAATAATACCGCCCTTTTCTCAATCCCTAAGTAAATTTTTATTTTATTAAAAAATTTATTTTATTCTTTTTTCATTGTCTGTTTTTGGGTTACGTCCTGCGTTCTTAATTGCATGGCTGAGGACTCACTAGCAAGGTTAACCCTGGTCTCTGGGTGTGTCTGTTTCATACTCACCAGTTTTTCACTGGATGACCGCTATCTCTGAATGACAGCTGTTAAGTGTTTAGGGTGCTTTCAAACACCCTAATTCTTAGTATAAAGCAAAGTTTTTAGGGAAGTCACTACGATGTGCTGCAAAGGTAGTGTTTTCACATCCTGGGCCCCACATTCTCTCACAGAGAACAGCAGGCCCTCCAGGGAGAGGAGAGGGGACATACACTTAGGAAGCCCTGTCAAGAACCAGACCCTGGGCGGGTGTCTTCAAGTGGGTGATGGAATCTCCTGAGCCTGGGCAGAGTGCTGGAGGGTGACTCCCTACCGCCACACAGAGCCAGAGCAGATTCTGAGACAGTGACCTGCTGGGCGTAGCCGGCAGGAAGCAGACAGGGCCAGGCCGCTCTGACCGCCCTGGACCCAGCGTCCCAGGGGCAGTGCTGAAGCCAGCGCTCGTGCTGCAGAGGAGCCCTGCGGTTAAGCTTTCAGACCACCGTCACCTTCAGGTTAGCAAGAATGCCGAAGAGACACAATGGCATATAGAAAAGCAAGTTTCATTTATTCCAGTTAAATTATGTTTCATATACAAATAAAATCTTTTTGTAAATAAAAGTACAAAATGCTACAAAAATTTCAGGCATGTAAAAATACAAAAATATTTGTATTACCTTAGTGTTTCCCTTTCACGAGACCGCAGCGTGCAGCAGCTGACTGAGATTCCCCTCGACCGCGCGTGCCGTGGCCAGGGAGGCGGTTTCTCAGCCTCTGGCTCCTGCGCTGCCGTCTGCGCCGTGTCTGCTTCCTGGGCCCACGGCCTCTCCCCAAGCCCCGAGCGCGAAGGCGCCTCGTCGCGTGCTGCCGCCAGGAGCGCACGGCCAGCACTGGCCGAGAAGGGGGCGCAGCGGCCTGCCCCCACGGCCCTGCCGCGACTGCCGAGTGCGCGCCCGGCGCGGGGCAGCGCTGCCAGGCGGCCTCACTGGTCCAGCTCGCTTTCGTTCTGCAGCGTCTTCATCGCGAGCCCCCACAGAGTCATGCTGGAGAAGAACTGGCCCTCGGAGGCCCTGTAGGCGGCGGAAGACGCCCGGCCGCCCAGGGGCTCGCCGCAGTGGCCGTCCAAGGCGGCCAGCGAGGAGCGGATCAGGGACACGCCGTCGGCCTGCAGGGGCTCGGCGCCGGCCGCGGCGTCCACGTCTGGGTAGGCGTAGGCCTGGGGCTGCGCCTGCGCCTGGGGCTTCGAGAGTTTACCCGGATCCAGACCGAGCTTGCCCTGGGCGTGGGCGCCGGGCGGCGGGCCCACGGGCCGGAACTTGCAGTAGGCGCCGGCCGCGTGGCTGTCGAACTCGGCGACCGAGTCGCCCACGGGGTTAGGGGGCAGCTTGGCGGAGCCTGGCATCAGGGTCGCGGACGCGTCCTGGGAGAAGGAGTCGGCGCTCCGAGACCTCTCGAGGTCGGGGGTCTCGGCGGCGCGCGCAAGCTCCTCCAGCGCGTCGGCCTCGCCGTCGGCCGAGCAGTGCATCTTGCGGTGCCGGCGCAGCACGGCCGAGCGCGTGAAGCACTTGCTGCAGATCTCGCACGTGTACGGCTTCTCCCCGGTGTGCGTGCGCACGTGCCGGCGCAGGTCCCCGGAGCCCCCGAAACACTTTCCTGGGAGGAGAAAAAGGGGCCTCAGAACAGGTCATCCTGGGGAGTCCGCGGGAGCGCCGCACGCTCCGCCCAACGTGCGCGGGGTCGGCCCTGAGCGACCACTGGTTCCGGCTCCTCCTGCTCCGCAGCTGCGTCGTGCCAACCTGCAGCGGCTCGGTCTGGGGCACCTGGGGCAGGCCTTCCAGGGGATGCCCGCGCAGAGCACGTGTGGGGAAGCCGCGGTTTTGTTAGAATTTTCATAAATGTGGCACAGCCCATCTGTAATTTGGAAACATCTTCTCTACGCTGTTCACGCACTCTTTTGACTCTTTTGACTCTGCGCAGGCCTCTCCAGGGGCCGCCTGCTGCCTGCGTGCGAGCAGAGGCGGGGCCCGGGCCCAAGGAGACTGCGGTGGTCAGGGAACTCGGTACACAAGCCCACAGGCGCCTGCGAGTCTGCACGCGCCTGTGGACCCACGAGCACCCAGGCCAGGGTGTCGCCCTCGTCAGCGAGCGTGGGCCTGCCAAGCCAAACGAGATGCCAGCATCACGTGTGCATTCTGGGCACTTTCCGCTCAGGTCAAACAAAGCCGCCGGCGCGCCCGGCCCCTGGGCACGCGACGGTCGTCCTCAGGCCCTGGCTGCAGCGGGGCCGCCTCCACGCCGATGCCCACTCTCGCCCTTCCTCAGAGCAGGGCCAGCGGGCAAAGGGGGGAATCACCTCTAGCTGCTCCTGGGTGTGTAAAGAGCCGCCGTCAGAGCCCCCACCGGAGTCCCTCCGGCACCCCTCAAGTCCAGGGAGGCGGCAGAGGGGCGACACTGCGCCGGCCACCTGCAGCCCCCGCAGCGGCAACGGGAGGGCCTCACGGAGGCGCTGGCCAGCCAGAGGCCGTGTCAAGTCCAGCTGAGAGGCCCGCCCAGAGGGGTCTCCTCGGCACCCAGAGCGGGAGGAAGAGGCCCAGCAGAAGACACGCACTGCTGCGGGGTGGGCACGGCGCCGGGGGGCAGGGGAGACGGGGAAAGAGAAGCTTTAAACACAAACCCACACCGTGAAGCCCCCGTAGAAGTGACCCGCGTTCCGAGCCCGAGAGGACAGAGCCACCGGTCACGCCAGCTCTCCGCGTGCTCCGTGGTGTGGGCGCAGCTCGAGCCCCCGCGCGACGGCGCGTCTGGAACACGCACACCCACCGTGGCAGACGCAGGCCGGCGGTGCCGAGGGCCGGGCTGGGGCTGACTGCAAGTGGGTGGGGGCCGCTTTGGGGGGACAGCCGAAGTGCTCTGAGATGGGATTGTGGCGAGGGTCGTCCGACGAATACACCAATTCCCTGCACCGCTCACGCCAAGTGGCGGATTTCACGGCCTGGGGAACTCGGTAAGGCCGCTAGAAACTCTGAGCCTGTCATGTAAGGGGCTCTGGCTCCCGAAGCTCTTCCCCCCTTCTCCTCCCTAAGCTGCCCTTGGGGGGAGGGGGGAGCCTCTGTCAGCGGCAGGTCCCAGCTGGGAAGCGAAGAAAAAACTTCACTTCAAATTGCGTCGACGTCGCAATGGCCATGGGGGGCTGACGTTCTAAATTAGGCACCGGGGGCTGCAGCGTGAGCTGAAGTGATGCAATTTTATTTGGGATCGCCGTGGAGTGGCCTACGCCTGTGCTCACATCTGCATACGATTTCAGGGGCAAGAAAACCAAACTGCCTCCGGCCACCTCCCCGAGGCCCTGCCCTAGTTAGGTGCCCACCACAATCCGAACAAGCCTCTCTGAGCAGCGCCCAGCTCGGCCCCCGCGGGCTCTGCGCGGGCAGCCACAGACACGCCACTCAGCGTCCCCGGTAGGCGAGCACGGCGGGCTCTCGCGGGCACACGCGCGCACACGCCAGCCTCCCCAGACTCGGGCGTCGCGCTCGCACACACCGGGGGCTGCTGGCGTCTCCGCCCCTCGCCGGGCTGGGTGTCCTCCAACAGGGCCGCCAGCTCCCCTTGCCTTCGCCGCTGGGTCAGAGTGCCACGGAGATGCCCTCCAGGGCCTCTGCTTTCTGACACGATTTCAGCCCCCCTCCCCCGAGTGCTGCCTGTTCCCAATGCCTCTGCGGCGTGGGCCCCGCACGCCATACTCCCGGGCCCCCCGCGGCCACCTCGCCCCGGCCAAGCCCGCGGACCTGGGGCGCGGCTCAGTCCGCCACACGCAGCACCTGCAGGGCAGGGGCGGACCCTCGAAGCCCCAGCCTAGGTCTGCGGGGCGGTGAGCAGCGGCCGAGCGGACCCCACGAGAGGTGGCCAAGACGAGCCCCGTGCACTCCCCTGTGAGAAAGGGGCGACCCTCCGGCCCCCGAGCCCCTGCGGGGGGCACTCACCGCAGGCGGAGCAGCTGTAGGGCCGCTCGCCCGTGTGCCGCACGCGGTGCTTCACCAGCTTCCGCGGCATGTTGAACGACTTCCCGCACTCGTCGCAGGTGAAGACCTTGTCGGCCGTGTGCGTCTTCCTGTGCTCCTTCAGGTTGCTGAAGTTGCTGAACCCTGGAGAGACCGGAGCGGGGTCAGGCTGAGGCAGCGCGGCCTCGAGCCCGTGAGCTCGGCGGGAGAGGGCTTAGCCGTACCTCGGCCGCAGACGTCGCACAGGTGCGGCTTCTCCCCCGAGTGGATGACGATGTGGCGCTGGACGTCGCCGGAGGCGGCAAACCTGGGGGGACGTGCAGACCCGTTAGGCCCTTCCACGCTACTGCGTCGGCGACTGCAGGAGGCGGAGCGAGGCCAGGCGTGCGCCACGCCCCAGAATGGCATCGGCGGTGCCCGAGCGCATCTGAAACGCTCATTTTCAAAATCTTTATATTTTTATTTTTTTAAAAAAGATTTATTTATACATACAAGCTGGGGTACAGGCCAGAGGCGCGGGGCGGCGAGAGGATTCACCAGACAGAGCGGGGAGCAGAACAGGCAGATCAGAAACACACTGCTGAGGGGAGCAGCGGGCGAGGCAGGAGGGGTCTGCCCCGCTATGTGGGATTCTCCCCGGCTGGGCGTCGAACTCGCGTCACTGCTGCCAACAGCTCCACAGCGCAGCGCTCAACCGCTGCGCCACCGGGGAGGCCCCAAAATCTTTATTTATTTATTTATTTTTTTTAAGATTTATTTATACATACAAGCTGGGGTAGAGGCCAGAGGCGTGGGGCGGCGAGAGGGCTCACCAGAGACAGAGTGGGGAGCAGAACAGACAGATCAGAAGTACACTGCTGAGGGGAGCAGCGGGCGAGGCAGGAGAGGTCTGCCGCGCCATGTGGGAATCTCCCCGGCTGGGGGTCACACTCACATCACCGCTGCCAACAGCTCCACAGCGCAGCGCTCAACCGCTGCGCCACCAGGGAGGCCCCAAAATCTTTATTTTTTTAAAAGATAAGAAAGTTACATGTATTTTACACATATTTTTAAAACATACTTTTCCACCTAGTTTCATTACTTCTTTTTTACGGAGGGTCACTGACCTGACTCGGGGGGGTGGCGGGGGGGGAGGGGGGTCATGCCAACCCCGGTCGTCAGGCGCTGGGGCCTCTGCCCCTGCCACGCCCTGGGCAGAATATCGGCTCATCCGCGGGGGAGGATGAGGCTGGAGCCAGGACCGCACGCGCCAGCCTTACTCTGCAGTGGCGTCCGGAAGGTCCACGTTTAAAACACGGGGCAGACGGGCCTCCCTGGTGGCGCAACAGGTTAAGCGCAGCACTATGGGGCTCTCCAGCCACTGCAGCACGAGTTCGATTCCCGGCCAGGGAGATTCCCACTGGGCGCAGCCTTCCCTCTCCTGTCTCCCCGCTGCTCCCCTCAGCAGTGGATTTTGGTCGATCTGCCTGTTCTGCTCCCCACTCCGTCTCTGGGGAACCCTCTCACCACCCCACACGGCTGACCTACACCCCAGCTTGTATGCATAAATAAATCTTAAAAAAAAAAATAAAACAAAACACGGGCAGAACAACAGGAGACCCCGACAGCACGGCGGGGCTTACGCCCAGGCGCCGGCCCTGAGTGGGACCTGGGGCTGGTGCTCAGCTGGGCCTTCGGGGCTCAGGCAGCTACTGCAGGAACAGACCTGCAGGGCCAGGCAGCTCTGCGTTCTCCGCTGTCACCGTCGGCAGAGACCACCGCTCCTGGAGCCGAATCCGGAGGGGCTCCCCGCTGTGTCCCCAGGGCAGGAACGGGGGGATGGACTGTGCGCCCACCCATGCCAGTTCTCCCCACCAGACCGAAGTCTGCACTTATCAGAGGCAGAGAATTCGTACTGTTTATTTCCCTACTCGCTTCACCGCACTGGCATACAGCAGGTGCTTAATAAATGCCGAACGCAGCAACAGCCAAATGACTAAAAGCCGTGTGACTGGTACAGTGCAGGAGATGCCTGCTGTCCCGGCCGACCGCCGGCTGACGCGGGTCCAGCACAGCCTGCGTCACAGGAGGGAGGGTCCTCGGGCCACTGCAGAATAGGACTGCTCGCGTCAGGTCTCCCAACTGACGAAACCCCACTGCCCCAGGCGCGGCCCTGCGCCTCCCGCTGCTGAACCCCACGGTCTCACAGGCCTCCGCTGGGGCCTTCCCCCCCTGCCCGAAGCCCAGGCTCGCAGGCTGCAGGTCTCTCTTCCCCTCTGGCCAGGCACGGCCCTGCTGGCATTAGGCTATCTAAACAGGTATTTTGGGAATAAATGGAAGTTTTAGCATAAGATAACCACCTTATGTAAAATCCCTTTTCTGAAGGCTTCTGTCCTAGATTTCCTAGTACTTAGCCTTTCTTTTGGCAACGCCTACACTTCCTTCCCCAGCATGCCCCCGGGGCCAGCCCGCAGGTGGCTCCTGCTCACTGGAGAGCCCCCGTTTTCAGAACCACCCAGACACCCGCTGTCCCCTCCTCTGGAGGAACAAGCCTGGCACTGACCTCTTGCCACAGATCTCGCAGATGTACGGTTTTTCACCAGAATGTCGACGTAAGTGAGTCTGTAGGTTGCCCGCCTGCACGAAAGGAAGACAAAAGCATGCCGATATTGAAAGGTATTTTTTTTAAAGGTTTTAGAAATGCAAAAGGTAAAGCTGACGGATTTGGCCAGGTTCCAGTCCAACTTCCAAACAAGGACTAGACCCCCACACGTGTGCGGAGACTGAGGGCCGGCCCCGCACCAACCCGGGGGGCGCCCGCCAGCAGGTGCCGGACGTGGCCGCATCTGCCGTGAGCCAGGCCCTGCGAGCCCACCTCATGGCCGATAAGCTTTTATTTCAAACAGACCTTAATATTTTTTTTCTTTTTTTTTAACTTGGACAGCAAATCCATCATTTTGGGGGAAAAAGTAGCACTTGTCCTTGATTACTTCAGAGTTCGCTGTTTCTTTCTAACAAACCTACTTTTGTTCATAAATAAGGCATTTCCAAAAAATGTTTTCTCAGGTGTCATGACAGGTTTGTACAAAAACGCCAACCAGAAGACCAACCCTATTTGGCTACAGGGCCTGCTCTGTTCCTAATTTCTGAAATTAGGGCTTTATAAAGGGTAACCTATTGAAATG
Organism: Scalopus aquaticus; assembly: GCA_004024925.1. Taxonomy (NCBI): domain Eukaryota; kingdom Metazoa; phylum Chordata; class Mammalia; order Eulipotyphla; family Talpidae; genus Scalopus; species Scalopus aquaticus. The sequence continues at coordinate 123,274 of PVIJ01003079.1, read as the reverse complement.
GAGAGCACAAGATTTCCATGTAAGGATCGATAGGAAATCAGTATGAAACTGCCTAAAGTACAGTGAAATTAAAATCGGAAATATCTCAAATATTTAAGTTATTGGTTAAAGCTTCAAAATAAAACGTGGAAACAAAAATCTTCCACTGCTATAACTTAATAGTCTCAATCTGTCATTTCCCCTACTTAAATTTTCATAGTGTTCTCCGACCAAAAAACACTGAAATAAATGACTAAACCCATGGGTAATAATGCACAGCCATTATGCACAAAATAAGCCAAATAGGGAGATAAACGGTAATAAACAGCCCAAGTATTAAATTTGGCTCTGTAAATCTACAAACTGTCTTTTAAATAAAATGCGGAGGTAGTTCATGGTTATGGGTTTGAAATGGGGCTGAAATCTACCTGAGAAGTGGAAACTTCCAAGGAGAAAAGATGTTGTCTGTGGATCTTGTAATAGTTAACACAGAAGATTCTATCTATCAGCGTCTGGATTAGATACTCCCTTTCAGCACATGGTAAACAGGGGTTAGAAGAACCTGAGGTTTATTTTAGATAGTCAAGGAGAAAGAATTTGGTCAAACACTGAGATAAGCAGCTTTTAATGGAGTGACTACTGGTAACAATCAAGCGCTATCGACAAGCAATGTACACCTGACTACTCAGACCTTGGCACGGGTCATGAATCTACCCTTGGTGACTGGTATTACTCTACTTTCTACACGAAAAACTAAGATTCAGATCAAAGGATCTGTTGCTCCAGTTACAAAGCTGAGCCAGGAATTGAATACTGATTTGTGAATCTTAAGCCTTTCTCTTCCATGAGGGCAGGCCTGGGGTGTCAACTTCGCAGCACGCTGAGCTTGCGTGGGCTGCAGCGGCCGGCCTGCCCCCGAGGATGCCGAAGCACCAGGCAGGCCCAGAGCCCGCACACTAATGGAAGGTTTACGCACGAGACACGCCAGAGACCAAAACAGTGACAGGCACTGTCCCGAAAGTTGTGTGGCTGTGGGGCCTCTCTCAACACACCCAGTCCTTGCAGGCCACGGCTGACTGCGAACTGAAACCATGGGGAGCCAGGCCGGGGGTCGGGGCTGCCTGACAGGGGCCCTCTGCTATCCAGGAAGCAGCGCTGGCGGCGAGGCAGGCGCCGCCCACCTGCCTCAGCCACCTGCGCGTGCCAGAGGCGCTCACCAGTCCGCGACAATCTGAAGAGCACCATGTGCTCGGCTGTTAAGTTATTCAGATCCCTCTTTTCAGTTTGTGTCGTGAACTATGCGATATGATTGAAATGCGTTCTTTGCGTTAACTCTCAGCAAGGCTGCACTTTCCCTTTTAAAATAATGCGTAACCCTGGTTTTCAACGGAAATAATAGAACAGTCTTCCACTTAATTATATAATATGCAGGTACAAAAAAAAAGCCTTTAAAATAACATGAAGATAATTATCTTTCTCCCAGACAAAAAGGAGTCTCATAAATGGTATAACAATAGACTAACGGGAAGATTCAATACCACATTCAGATCATCTACACCAAATTACCAGCAAACCTGACCTTCAGTCAAGTGTATTTTTGGGAGATTTTGCTACGCTCCAGTGCTAATCCCATGCAGAGGTCACAGAGCATGTGTCAGAAGCGACCAGGTGAGACCCGGGAACGCTGCAGTGAGCGGGGCGGGCGGTGCCAGCGGGCCGCACGCCAGGGCTCCTGCGAAGGAAGCACTTTGCTGAGCAGCTGCGAAGCGCGTCGCAGTCGTCAGCGCGTCTTTCCGAAGCAGGGTCGCTCCTGTTTCCCAGAGGAGTAAACAGAGGCCAGGGAGGGAAGCCGCCGCCCGGCTCACAAGGCTGGGCTCAACACTGCCGCAGGGCGTCTGCCAGCTCCAAAGCTGGAGCTGAGCGTGGGGCGGCTACGCCAGAGTACGGCAGCAAGGAAGCCGGAGTCCTTCTAGGCCAGTGCTGCCTTAATTAGATGCAGTTGTCAGAATTCCAAGTTGAGAACTGATGTAGAGGAGTATCTCGTTTGCTGATACATGTGTGAGCAGCAGTATTTAAATATGAGAGCACCAAGCATCTATTCTCTGTTGAGTATTGTTCTAGTGGTGGCAGTTCAGGAGTTTTAAGGGTTTAAGGCTTTAAAAGGAAAAGTAACAGAGATGTCACCTACAAAAGCAATGTCACACAATGACAAAAGGACATTTCACACTGCAAGCGCAGGAAGAATCATCGCACAGTTGAAGATTTAGTAACTCAGGAAGAGGGTATTAACAGTCTTGTTTTTCTACTCTGTACCTTGGTATTTTCACCAGGGACGGAATGAGAGCCCGATGCACGCGCCTCAGCAGCCTCCTACAGAACTCGCGTTCCTGCAACAACCCCCAGACAGCAGCGCTGGGGACACGCGGCCTCTCCACAGCCTCTCTTGTGCCACCGCCGCTGCTGCTGCTTCTGCCCCGGGGAGGGGCTGTGCCATGCGCCCTCTCCCAAACACGACTACACGCACCGCGTCTCCCTTCGCGATCCGGCTTCTCCTCAGGATGCAGCAACGGGTCCAACTTCCCGTCCACACAGGCGCCCCCAGACTCGCCAGCCCTCCAGCTACGGCCCACAGCTGACTCCCTGAGCTCCGGGCATCCCCTGCCCAGACCCGTCTTACAAGACGCATGTTCTGTCGCCACAGTCCAGGACGAGCGCAGCTTTGCAGAGCCGGTGGATAACACAGTGTGTGCACTTACACGCAGGCTGTGGTCACCCTGCTAAGCCGAGTAGAATAGTTTAAAAGAGGAACTCTGATCAGTAAACCTTCCCTAACTCTGGAATCTTCCAGAAGGGAAAATACTTACAGACTCACTCCCACCGAAGTGAACCCCGACACTAAACGGGAGCTGCTGGCCCTCGAATCCAGAGTCCAGCCCAGGATACTGAAGACAAAGTGGAGGCCAGTGAGCATTATGCACGCAGCATCCCATGGACAGCACACTGCTCTGACCTACGATGCCAGACACTTCCAGGCTGACCAGGTGCCATCATGTCTGCAGGAGTCCCCAAAAGATCTCTTCAACACACTCTAGGACCTCACCCCAAACACACCTTTTGGGTGGAGGTGGTGCTCCCTTTCCTGTCCCCCACTGCCCCCTCAACTCACTCCATCACAGCACTTAAACACTCCCCGGCGCTTCACTGCATACGGTGTTTTCTCGAAACAATAAGCTCCCCGCAGCCTCAGCAATGAAGGCCACACGCGGCAGAGGCCCTGGGTACGGCACACCTGCAGCAGACACTGGCTGAGCGACGTTTTTAACCAGCGCGGCGAAGTGTAACAGTCCACACGCACAAAAATGTCACTTCACTAGGAAATGCCAGCAACATGCATCTAGAAACCATTACTTTACAGTCACAGAAATCTAAGAAAAATACAAACACCAACATCGAAGAGGAGGATGTCTGCGCTGTCAGTCAGGGCTGCCTGTGGTGGGGCTGGAGAGGGGTGTGCAGGGCAAGGGCTGAAGCAGGCGACATGACGACACAGCAAAATCGCCGTCGTTGGAAACAGCAGCCCCTGAGCCCACCCCAGGCCAAAGGCTGGCTGAGACGCTCAACTGGTTACTCAATTCGGTCAGCCACAGAGAGCTGTGGAAGGGTTGAGAGCAACAGGACAGAATTTTCACTGTTAGCGCAACTGAAATTACAGCAAGTTTTCTTGTCCATTTTTTCATTTAACCCTCCGAATAGTTCTATTGAAGAGGAGTAACCCAAATTTAAGAGCTACACAGATCAGGCACAGAGAAACTACGATCGCTGATCACCAGTGGCCATTAATCCAGGTCTTGTTTTCCCACCACACCAAAGCCAAGACGATTAAAAGGGCGGGGGTGCCTCGGGAGCGCTTGTCTGCAAGAGCGGAGGAAATGGGTGTTGGTAACAGAACAGGAAATGATGTTTCCTGAGTCCCTAACTGTGCGCCAGGCAAAGGTCTCCACTCAGTCCTACTAACTCGCTTATTCCCCCCACACTACTGGGGTGGCTTATCTCATCACCCTTCTTTTACAGATAAGGAAACTGAAAGTGCAAAGGTCAGGGAGCTTGCCCAAGGTCACAGAGTAAGTGTGCCCAGGGCAAGATTCGCAAGCAATGGGCAGGCCCTCGCCCAAGCTCTGCCAAACAGGGGAGGCTGGTGTGAGAATCGAGGGTCTCAACTGGCACACAGAGGGATTCACTGCTTAGCTATCAATGCGCACGCGCGTATCAGTGCTCAACCAAGGAACCGAGAACACAAAGGGCGGGCATGGAGGTCACCGCACAGGGAGTAGGGAGAGTGAAAAGGCACCGATGTGGGGGGACTGAGCACTGCCTCTGTGGAATGAGGAGAGGGTGCTCCTCGCAGCCCCGTGGCCAGAAGCTTACCTGACTGGAGGCGCCCGCTCCTCCATCGAGCCAGGCCCGCAGGCCCCTTCCTCAGCGGCACGGGGTCTGCGCACTCTGCCGCAGGCCCGGTCCTCTGTGCCAACACAGGACTCGCTGCTTCCTCTGCCGGACCCTAAGTGCCCACGAGCCGCCAGCAGCTGCCCTCCTACTTATTCTGCAGGCCGGTGCCCGGCGTGGGGACTAACGGTCACCTTCATCTCAAAGGAGAGGCAGTTCCCACAAATCACTCTGCTGCCTTCCCAATTCTCTCTAGACCCTGACCGCTCTAGTTTATGCCTAGAACCCAGATCAGCAAGCCCGCAGGAGGGCACAGTGAGTACCAGCCAACGAGAGGATGCGCACACGTCTGTGAGGCAGCGCAAGCAGGAGAGGGCAGCGTGTCGCCCACACCCTCCCCTACAGCCCCACCGACAGCCAGGAGGAGCCTGTCCTGGCCCCACCCATCGCCTGCAGCCTCTGGGGCGTGGGTGGATGGTCTGCCAGAGGCTCACGATGAGAACAGAGGAGGAGGGAAAGGACAGTGAGTGAGTTCCCATGATTATAACCGGTTCACATGATTATAACTCCTAACGAGCTGGAAACTGGTTTTCTTGAAAACTTTCTCCTGATTCAGTCTGAAATCATTTAAATTACAGATATCATCAGAGGCTTCTCTCACAAGTCCAAAGTATGTCTTAATTGCAATAAAAACAAGCACTGGGTTTCAGGTCTGCAATTATTAACAGTGAATAAGAGTATTCCCACCTGAGAGAAATGTTTTCCACAAATGTTACATTCAAAAGGTTTCTCACCTAAAACAAAACAAAATAACAACTTGTAAAATCATTAGTCATATTTGCACAATAGCCTACTGCTCGAAATATTTAAACTATCTCTTGGGTCCTACCTTCCCCGAGAGCATGGAGAGTCTTTACGTCCTTACGCTTAGCTCTCTCATCCTGAGAGGGTCGGCAGGGATGATAAAAGTGAAACCTAGATTTACTTTCCTCTAAAAAATGAAATTGTCCCCAAATATGAACCTACGTGGAATCAAACACTTACTGCACTCAAAGCCCCCCACCGCCCCCACCCCGCCCCCGCTGTGGCCGAGCAAGCCTCGTTCCGCATGGGGGGGACCCCCCTGCCGGGAAGGGGGGGAAGCTGCACTGTCCTTCAGCTGGGAGAAAAGATGCTAATTTCACTGTGGGAGAGGTGGCCCTTCATCTCTGGCTGGACGACTCTGAATAACTACATTTGGGACAGAACAGATGCAAAAAAAGATTCTCAACTACAAAGAAACCACAGCAATTCTGACTAGTCCCTAGGAAGTGAGCTCTTTGAAAGTACACTCCAAGGTACTGCCTGTAATCTGTAAATTCTAATAAATGGGCTCTGAAGATTAAAACCTTCCCTTTCCTCTCAAATGAGGTTTCATTGAGATCATTCTAAAAAAGCACTTCCTGTCTTCTAACACATTAGGGCTGGCTAGCTTTCTGGGCTTCTGCCCATAAAAATATGGACAGATTTTTACTTTGTTATTTCCTGAAACCACTTAACAGCTTTCTCCAGGTGAGGGGCTTACATGCCCGAGTAGTTATGATCACATTAATTCTGTGTTCTAGACTACATTTATCTCTGCAGTTATGGGGCTACGTTATCAGACATGAGAGGTGACCAATTTCTAAGGCTCGACCCTGCTCCTACTAGCAAGCATTCTGCTCTCAGGGTCCCTGTCCCTTCCTAATGATCTGAAGTAAGAGCTTCGGCTTCTGTGGGCTACATCTGTGGGTACAGTCCGATGGAAAGCGGAATGCTTTCCGAAACACGTGACCGGCCCTTCCTCGGCTGCAGAGCGCAGGCCTGCCTCACGGCACGCTTCCAGGGGCAGGAAGTGGCAAATAATACCTCGCGCTGTGACAGAAACAGTTTCGGCCTCACTGACCCCTAGGCAGGGCTCCCCCGGTCTGCCTTTGAAAACTACTGCCCTCCTTGATTGAGTAGTAGACCCCCTTCATCCGATGGGCTACGGTCTAAGACCCCCACGGATGCGTACGACCACAGGGGATACCAAACCCTACGGGGGCTGGTTTCTTCTACAGACAGCTCTATGACAGACTTCAGTTTATAGGTTAGGCAGTGTAAGAGATTAATAATAACTAATAAGAAAACCGACATAACTATATACTATGATAAAAGTTATGTGTATTTGGTCTTTCCCTCAAAATATTTTATTGTACTAATTTGCGGCCACGTTTGACCTCAGGTAACCACAGAAATCACAACAGAAGATGGGGTATGGGGGCTCAGTGTATTTGTGCCCCAGAAAGAATCTCTGGCACATGACTATGGTAGGCATTCAAAAGATGTTCTCTCAGAATAGACAATTTTTGGCTTTCTATAAAGTAAGCAGATAAGTCCTTCAATAAAAATTACAGTGATCACTAGGCTCTAGGAAATTAAAGCAAATACAATGAGCTAACTTAATCTTTTTTTCCAGGACAAAACTGAGTGACGCAGCCTCCCTATCGCCGCTAGCAGTACTAACCACGACCATACTTTATACTCAAATACACGAAAGGACTTTCACAAATGATAATGAAGTACCCCAACACCACAGTGAAGTAGCAAACACTAAGCAAACGGGGGCCCCAAGGAGACAGGAGAACACCACCCCATCACGAGGCCACAGACGCCTTCACAGCAGCTGCAGGAAACGGCGTGCAGATGTTACCTTTCGGGCCCGTAAAGTAGTGCTTAATTTATGATGTGTACTAGAGTCATCGTACGTAATCACAGGAAAGTAATATGTACGTATTATATAACACAATGCATCTATATGAGAAGCTTTTAGAAAGTGTAACCTTTTTAGAAAGTGGAGGCGTGAAATAAGGTAGTAAAACTGAAAAATCAAAGCATGAAACAATGATTTTCATTTGAAAACATCGAGTCGTTAAAGCTGGCTTAGATGGTTAAAACTTAGTAAAAAGTTTACCTCCTGTCTCCCAAATCACAATTAAAAAAATCAGCTATTCAATTACTTCCAGGAGAACTTTTAAAATCATTAACACTAAGTTACTTTCGTCAGAATTAGCGTGCCTTATGCTTTAAAAAGTTAAATTTAATTCCAAAGAGCTAACTGAGGATAGCTTGTTTTAGAATATGAAATTCTGAATTCATCAAAATAACTACTATATTTCTTTAGCGATGGAAGGTCTATCAGGCAATACGCTAATTAAAATAAAAACTGGAACTTTAAGATAATTCTTTAAAAGGTGTCACCAAACAATACACAGTAAAAAGCAGCTAAGACGCCGCGACGGGTTCTGGCCGGCATGGGAACAGCACCAAGCAGTAGCAAAGCTTCTTACAAAGACAGGAGCGGGCAGCGGCGGCGGGTCATCTGCACGACTTCCTCCCGGGGCCTGCGGGACTGAATCAGTGTACCTGTATGAGAGCGCCTGTGAAGCTCCAAATTGCTCGGGTGTTTAAAAGGCTTCCCACACAGTTCGCACGTGTACTGTCTCTGGGGGTGAAGCGCCTGCGACTGGTCTTCCAGGGCTGCAGGGTCTTCGGGCCGCTCCATTTCGTTAACGCAATGAAAGTTCTCAGAACTGGCGAGTTCTTCACTTTCTCTTTCTTCGGCACTCTGGCTCCTGATTTTCTCCGTGGCACTTTCACGCGCAGAGCCCAGCCTCTCTGCTAGCCCGTCATCTGATCTGGGGTCGGATGTTTGCTCCGCAGACTTCTGCAACTTCAGGAAATTGAGCTTCTTCAGGTGAACAGCCTTTTTGAGGCGCATCTGTTTGGTGGGCTGCTGACACGCGCTGTCTGACTCAGCGTCTAGGGCGGCCTCACTCAAGGGCGGGGCCAGGAAGTTGGAAGGCAAGTGCTCGGCGGACTCCAGGACACATTCGGAATGGCTCACGGCACCCGGCTGGTTTTCGACAGCGCTGAGGTCGGTGGACGTGCTGAAAGTGAAGGGCTGCTCCCCTGTCCGCTCGTGGCCAGCACAGCTGGCCTGCTTATAATACTGCTTGCTATAGAAGTTTCTGAGTTTGGAGCAGTAATTCGGCTGTTTGAAAGGCAGTTCCGTGCCGCTGCCATCTAAAGCTTCGGGGGCGTGCTTGGCTGTTTCGCCGGGAGAATGATGAAGATGAACGGACGGGGGCGCGTGAGGACGGGAGGCATCCAAAACCTTACTCTGTGGAACGTCTGCTGAGCACTCCTGCAGGAGATGACGGTAGTTTTCACTTACGACACAACCAGCATCGGCAGCCAGCGCGCTCTGCAGAGAGAATGCGCTAGCGCACGGAACGCCAGGTGGCAGGTCTACACTGGCTGATTTTAAAAACGTGTGACACAGACTCAGAACGTTTTGAACTTGCAAGCAGTGGGCTATGTCCAGCATTACTTGCACATTGTCCTGGTTAAGATCTAGATGAGACGTGTACATGAAGTCCAGGATCTGCCCGATGCCGCTCACATTTTTAATATCCAAGTGGAAAACGTCATTCTTCTGGCCTGGAGAATTCTGAAAAAGGCTCCTGAGAAGAGGAAGAATATCTGTTTACAGTCTGATAGCGTTTTCTTGTAACTAGAATTCATGTTATATTAAAAATTGCTACCCCCCTATAAATGCCAAGACTTTAAAGCAAGTTATAGACAGTGATCAAGAAAGATGAACTCATGCCGCTCGCGGCGACACGGATGGAGCCGGAAGGGATCGCGCTGGCCGGAAGCAGTCGGAAGATTAATGCAGGATGGGCTCACTTACATGTGGAATACAGAGAAACCTAAACGAAAGGCCAAGAAAAAGTCAGACTAGCAAGCTGGCCACAGAACTGAGGCACACAGCAGAGAAGGCAAAAAGGGGTGCAAAACAGGCAGGGGAGATCACGAGCGAATACTGGTGATGGGTCACGGGTGAGAAGGTGGCGGGAAAACTATGGGGACTCCGATGAGGCAGGACAAAAAAATAAAATTACATTCATAAAAAACAAGCAAACCAAAGAAAATAAAATTATGTCTTAATTCTTTAAAATACTTTGGCAAGGCGACCGATAAAGCAATTCCGAGAAATTAAATTAGCATGATCAATATCCAACCTTTCAAATATATCTCAAATTATGAAACATACTCACTGCTTGCATAGAGAATACAGAAAACTAAAGTAAACACAACTGTCAATATTTCATGTTTAGTCTTGACAAATGTGTATCTCAGGCATACAAAACATTTCCATATACACATGCCTCAAAAATGAGTACTGTTTTTTTAAAGATTTATTTATTTTTGCATACAAGCTGGGGTGTAGGCCAGAGGTGTGGGGCGGCGAGAGGGTTCACCAGAGACAGAGTGGGGAGCAGAACAGGCAGATGGACGGAAACACACTGCTGAGGGGAGCAGCGGGCGAGGCAGGAGAGGTCTGCTGCGCCCTGTGGGAATCTCCGCGGCTGGGCGTGGAACTCGCGCTGCAGCTGCCAACAGCTCCGCAGCGCTGCGCTTAACCACTGCGCCACCAGGGAAGCCCAAAAATGTGTACATTTTGGTATACATTTTATACAAATAAAAATAGCTTTAATATACCAACCCTTAACATATTCCTTTTTTAATCTTAACTGTGGTGTACAATTTACCATCTGACCCATTTTAAGTGGTTAAAAACAATCCAACTATGGGGCCTCCCTGGTGGCGCAGCGGTTGAGCGCTGCACTGTGGAGCTGTCGGCCGCATGCGATGTGGGTTCGACGCCCGGCCAGGGAGATTCCCACATGGCGCAGCAGACCTCTCCTGCCTCGCCCGCTGCTCCCCTCAGCAGTGTGTCTCTGTCAATCCGCCTGTGCTGCTCCCCACTCTGTCTCTGGTGAACCCTCTCGCCGCCCCACACCTCTGGCCTTGTACCCCAGTTTGTATAAATAAATCTTAAAAAAACAAAAACAAAAACAAAAAAAACAATACAACTATGGTTCAAATAGTGAATTCAGTGGCGTTAAGCACATTCACGTGCTGTGCACCCAGCACCCAACCCTCCATTTCCAGGACTGTTACACCATTTCAAACTGAAACTGTCCATGAAACATCTCTCCTCCCTTCTATGCCTGGTAACCACCATTCTATTTTCTGTCTCTAGGAGTCTGACTACTCTAGTATACAACATATATTCACTTCATAATCAATTTCTCTGGTCGTTAGTGCTTTCAGCAGCCCAGCAGCCAGAAAAGCCCTATGATTTAACCAGGGAGAAGGCAACATAAAGCACATGTACTTTATTCTGGGATAAATTCACAGATGAACACATATATCTCATGTAAAATTACCACAGCTAAGGCAGGTAAATTGTTTTGCAAGTTTGTCCATGTTGTATCAAATGTAGTTACCTGCTTCCCCAAAACAGCCTTCAGTTCGTTCTCACTCAAAGTAAGTACAAATCAGAAGAAGAATGGGGGGAACTCGAAACAGTCAAAGCATCAGAACATTTAGATCCAACTGTGCCTTAAAGACACAGGTGAAGTGCAAGTACAGGACCATTCTGTACAGGGACAAGAGGTACTGCTTACTTCGTGAGCAGCTGACCCAGTGCAGTTTGTAACTGCAGCATACACAACAGCTGATTTAATCTGATGACTCAGGATTATCAAGGAAAGATTAAATCCTGTTCCGTGTACTGTTTGTTGGAGCAGTACAGGTTTCCATGGCTCTCTGAAAGTAGAACGTTCTATTTGATTTGGGGAGGTTATTTTGGACGCCTGGAAATGCTCTTATTATTTGACATGGAAAAAGTCTTTGCATTCCCAAACCCCCAAAATAACCTACCAAATCATACCAATACGGATGTTCAACTTTCCATTACTGGGGAAGACCTGTAAAATGGTATACATTTTAGGGGAGGAAGGTATCTGAAAAGAAACTTTAGTGCTTAAAGGGGGATAAACCTCAGTCAAAAAAATATATGTAGAATACTTAAACGAAATATTACTGCCAAATATCATTCAGTATTTATAAGTAAATCTTTGAAATAAGTAAAAACCATTACAGAGATAACTACATTGAGTTCAACCTGTTGGTTTTTTTTTAGGGTATTAAAATGAGAAACAAAACCCAAAACATGGTTAGAAAAACGTCAAGAAGCAACCAAATACATAGGCTGTTGATGTCTTATCAGAGAAAAGTTCTTATCAGGAACAGTCCTCAACTGAAGACTACAAAACACACAGAGAGGACTGACATTAATTAAAATTATTAAAATCAGAGACATCAAAATACTTTCAATCATCTCAAATACATTTTCGTTAAAAGGCTGTTTCCCTTTCGGGTTCCTTTAAGTATGAAAGTGAAAAACCACAATGTGATAGAGACTACAAGGATGGCGACCTCTAAGAAAAAAAAAGTTAGGCAAAGCATTTCCATGCCAGTAGAGCTTTTTATTAGTACAATCAGAAAAACGAAGTCTAAAATACATACCGAAAGTACTGACTGAACGCTGCTAGAACGTTCTTGTGCGCTTTGAAGCACACGCCCTTCACCACCAGCATGCAGTCGCACAGCAGGCCCTGAATGCGCTGCTCCTGCAGCTGCTGGAGGAGATGGCGGCTGTGGGCGGCGGCGGCGTCCATGCTCGACCACGCGGGGACCTACGACAGAGGCCACGGGCAGAGCAGTGACTGAGGGCGCCACAACGCGGCGACTGACCGGCAGGTCCGTCACGACTCCCTGCCGAAGTAACAGTTAAAGCAAACTGCTCCTAAGGGCTAGACCGAGGCTGTCCACAGAACTGCGGCACCCACATGTGCTGGTCGCCACCTGTTCTAAGCAGACAACTCCCACATTTGAAACTTTAGCTTCAATCACCATTTCCAGGTCTCCAAGTCATTCCCCCTCACCTCACCCCCAGCTTCACACCTTTTTCTGTGCCCCCACTTCTTCATGGAAAGCTCAGCACCTCACATGTAGAATCTGGGATATTGGCCTCATCTCCTGGTTTGAGATCAGGGTGGATTAAGAAAAAGCCAGGAGCGGAGGCCGATGCCAGCGATAAAGAGCAACACTGAAGCAACGGGAGGGGTGATACCGCCCCAAACAGGAACACAGACAGTGGGGAGGTCCCAGCGTGGACTCCTCGAGGCACTGCACAGCCAAAGACTGACTAATCGGCTACCACCCTGGTCCCACTGGTTGCCTGGAAAGAAAAAGGATTCTTGTTTTATGAGTAGCAGCCATCGTTGATTACTTGCCACAGGCTGGGTGGCCAAGGTACGAAGCTTGTTATAATCTGTCAATTCAAATGTTTCAACCCCATTATTGATATTTTACAAGTGAAGAAATGGGGAGTTTAACTAACTTGCCCAGATCATGAAACCACTGTGTTTCAAAGCCAGGATTTCCATCCTGCTTCCTAAACCCTGAAGCCTTGGCTTTCACGCTGCGCTGTATCTCCAGTGAGAAAAAAGCCGTGGGTGTTCTGCACCAGACTATTTCCTGAGGATGGACACGCTGAAGGAGACGCGTTCTCTGCCCTCCACCGCTGGGTCTCGCTTTTCCATCCTACGCTGGACTTACAACAAGGCGCCCCACGTGAATGTGGGGCCTGAGGGGATGCCCGAAAACATCTCAGAGACCGTCCCCGTGCCTTCCCGGAGCGGGCGTCCAGGGAGAGAACAAGCAGGGCACCGTACTGGGGATACCGGATGCGGGAGGGACAAAGGGGCGCAGGAGAAAACGTCCCACAGGAGGTGACATCCAGGCTGGAAGCCTGTTAGAGAGAGTCCAATCTGAGTTTCCAGGCTGGTCAAATTTTCTAAAAAGTGGGAGGCCACCTGGAACCAAGGCCGGATATGCGCCCTGCACACAGAACAGCCCTCTCCCGCGCCTGTCACCCTGGTGGAAAGTATCTCCCTCCTTTTCTATCCCAGCTGTCCCTTCTGTTATGGCTGCACTGTGCTCCCCACCCCGAGTTCTAAACCCCAACACCTCAGAATGTGGCTGTATTTGGAGATCAGCCTTTAAAAGGAGATAATTACGGTGAAGTGAGGTTGCACGGGCAGGTCCTCCGCAGTCTGAGCGGCGTGGCCCCACGAGGGGCCCTGGGCGCGGGGGAAAGGCGCGTTTGGCCGCCGCAAGGGGTGGCCGTGCGCAAGCCCAGGGGAGCCTCCAAGAGGCCACCCCGCGGGCACCGCGTCCGCGACGTCCAGCGCCGGAACTGTGGGGAGACGGGGGCTGCTGGGGCGCCCCGCCTCCCAGACCGTCCCGGGGCCCAAGGGAGCCTCGCGGGGCCGCACGCCCCGCCGCCGCGGGGGTGGGGTCTGCCCCGGCGCGCCCGCCGCCCACCCGCCCGGACGCCGGCGCCCACGCGGGCTGCGGGGCGAGGCCCGGCCGGGGCGCCCGTTCCCGAGTCGCGGAGCCCGGCGGCCCCGAGCGGGCGGGCGGGCGAGCGGCCGGCCGGCGGGGCGGGGGCCCGGGCGGGAGCGAAGGCCCGGCCCCTCGGCCGCTCGCCCGGGCCCGCCCGCGCCGCCGGCCGCCCCCCGCGTCCTCGCCAGCCCAGTCTCCGGCCCGGCGGCGCCCTCACCTCGGAGGCCGCGCTGCCGCCTCGCCGTCTCCGCGCTGCCCCGACCACGCCCCCGGCGACCGGCCCGCCCCCCGGCTTCCGTCTGCGTCACTTCCGCGGGGCGGGGCGGCGGGCGCGCAGGCGCGTGGGTGCCAGAGGCGAAGTCTGCGCCGGCCGCGCTGGGAGGGAGCTGCCTGCTGCGCCGATCGGGCGGCGGAGACTCCACGTGCTCCCCGCGGCGGGCCGAAACCGTTGCGGGCGCTGGCTGAGAGGTGAGGGGCGGCGGCCCCGAGGGCCGACCGGGGCGGCGGCGCAGAGTGGGGCGGGGCGGCGTGCCGACGCCTGCACGGCCACCATTAGAGCCCCTCCTCTGGCTCGGCTCCGGGTCTGCTCTGGGGAAGCGGAGGCGCGCCGACTCAGGATGACCCGCCCCTCCTGGGCTTCAGAGGGGAGGGCCTCGTGCTGGACCCCTCGGGCCTGGCGAGCCCGCCGGGCTGGCTCGGGGCTGGCTGCATGCCTCCTCGAGTCCGGGGAGCTGAGTCCCTGAGCAGCAGGGCTGGGGCGTCGCGGCTGACAGCTCGGCTCAGAAGCACAGTAACTGCGTGGGCACCCCGGTTTGCTACTCACTGGACGCGTGACCGCTCTGTGCCTCAGTTTCCTCGTCTGCCAAAAGCGCATAATGTAGAGCCCATTCAGAGGACTGCTGTGAGGACTGCGGAGCGCAAACGCGTGTGCCACCAGGAGGGGCGCTCGTGGGTGCTCAGTGTCGGGACTTAGCGCAGCTGGGCTGAGCGGGCTGGGGTAGTTGGCGAGGCGGACTTTCCTGCAGAGAAGGCCCACTGGGGACTTGTTCACAGATTGCCCCCAGCGCCCAGTATAGTGCCTGGCAGGTGGTAGACGTCAGTATTCACAAATACTGACACCTCGGTGAATATCTGGAGGTGCCAGGTTGGAGGGGCCAGCAGGGGTTTGGGCTTGTCGCTGGCCTGCAGGCTGCCCCGCCATTTACTTGGCTTCCGGTAGATCTTAACCTCTCTGCACTTCACTTCTCTCTCAGGGACTGTGGTGGTGTGATGGGGCCCACTCTGGAGGTGTTGGGTCCCCTTATGACCGCAAATGTGAATGACTTTTGTAGGAACCTAACGATGTGCGTGTCTTTCATCTGTTTCTGGGCTAGCAGCGTGGGATGAATGCTCAGTAAATTGGCCAAACAGCCAGATACGCCACAGCCTCTGGGAGGAGCTGGTCCGCTCGGGGCACGGTGCACACCCCCCGTAAATATCAGCAGGGTGAATTCAAGTCACTTAGCTAGGGCAGCACCCGAGGGTGCTTTCAGAGAGGCCACAGACATTATTTCTGCTCACTTCTACAGCTTATCTCATTAGCAAGCAGGCGGCCACACAGCCCCCTCAGATCCAGGGTGGAAGGCAGACACCGGCTTCCGGAACCCCAGGAAGGAGCCCAGGGGCTGCCTTCTCACGCCTGCCTTGCAAAGAAAAGCTAACACATTTCTGAACGTGGACACTGGCTACAAAAGAGCAAATGGCATTGACTGGAGAGGTGTTTTTCCGATGGACATTCTGCCCCTCCCCTGAGCCCGAGTTTGTACTGTGCATGGGGGTCCCCTGAGGGCAACGTGTTTTGCACAGATAGTTCCAGCATCTGTTTTGTCAAGTCATTTCTTTTAGTAAATTTTGCTTCATTCTTCCTTCCCAAGCCTTTAATTCTTGATCTTCTGGGATGGGCTGAGTCTTTCATTTGGATCTCAGAGCTTCCCAACCCTTCCTCCTCCCCTCTCATCCACTTCCCCCTTGGTCAAGAAACAGAATAGACAGCAGCCAGGAAGGCCAGAAAGCGTGGACATCGCTCCAGCTGAGGGGCGTCTTTCACTGCTGAGTCTCCTTAGGTTTGCAGCAGACACCGTGGCTCACTGCAGCCACCTCTACCTCGTTGCGAGCTGGCACTTCATTTATTGAGGACTCATTAATGATTTACTCTTGTTCTTTGGTTTTTTTGAAGATTTATTTATTTATGCATACAAGCTGGGGTACACGCCAGAGGCGTGGGGCAGCGAGAGGGTTCACCAGAGACAGTGGGGAGCAGAACAGGCAGATCAACGGAAATACACTGCTGAGGGGAGCAGCAGGCGAGGCAGGAGAGGTCTGGCACACCATGTGGGAATCTTCCTGGCCGGGTGTCAAAGTCTCACCGCTGCCGACAGCGCCACAGAGCAGCCCTTAACCGCTGCGCCACCAGGGAGGCCCCGATTTACTCTTGTTCTTACACACAAGTGCCCCTTACAGACTGTTCTTTGATAAATCGTTGCTGGCCGTGTTCCTTTTCCAGCCTCTGTTTCCCCTGTGAACCCTCCTGGCTGCTCTGGCTGATGCTGTCCTCAGCCGGGCGTCCGCTGCCCTGGGCAGAGCGCTGGGCTTGGCGGGGGCTGGTCCTTGTCTGGGTGAGGCCAGCGCCCTGGAACGAGCCACACGTATTTGTAGGCGCCAGATGAGGGGCTGGTCACGCTGGCTGCCCAAACAGCCGTGCTGGCGGTTCCGGGGTGGGGCTGGGATGTGGCCCCCACATACTCCCGAAGTGTCAGCCATTATCTTCTGCTGGAGCTGGGGGCAGGAAGCTCCACTCTGGTTCTACGACTTGTAGTTTTCATGTGAAATTGATTGAAAACTTACTGGGTGAGTCACTTGTCAGGACCAGACATTTCACATTACAATGACAATTACCAATTTTTCCTTTCTTTTAAACTTTTTTTAGGACAAGGCTTAAAATCAGTCTTGGAAAGAGACTAATCATTTAGCTAAAAATGGTATTTTTTACATGCAACGCGTGTGGCGAGTCGGTGAAGAAAATACAAGTGGAAAAGCACGTGTCTGTCTGCCGAAGCTGTGAATGCCTTTCTTGCATTGACTGTGGTAAAGATTTCTGGTAAGTTCCATATACTTCTTGTAGGTCCATAGTTAAGGTCCATACCAGTTTCAGAAGCCCTGGCCTGAAAAGCTTTTAAGAATAGAGGTGAGCACCAGGAAGGAAGTGACGGGAGACGTTAGGGGTGCTTTCCAGCGGCGTCTGCTTTCCAAGAGTGGTCGAGGGGATGGTGGCGTTTAGAACATCTGCTCCGTTGCTGGCACTCGCTGGCGCCACTACCGGACCCGGGGAGGAGGGGACCACACGGGACAAGCCTCCAGGTCTGGCTCGCTGAGGCGTTGAGGTGGGCGGGCGGACAGAGAGGAAGTGCGCGTGCCTGGTGAAGGGGGCGTCTGGTAGAAGGGGCTGGGGCCCTCCTGGGAAATCGGGGGATTGATAATGGAAGTGCAACTCCTCGTCCCCAGTCACCTCAGAGACTTCTTCTCTGAGGGTTTCTGGAACGAGGGGGACCGAGGGTTGGGGTGGGACAGACCCTGATTAGCTGGCCCAGTGTTTCTTAAGGTGGGTCCCACACGCCTGCTGACCCCCAGCTGCAGAGGGCTCTGCCTCACGTGCTCTGCGCTTTTGGGTATTCGCTCAGTTTTAATTTCATTGGAGAGCAATGATACTTAACAAAACAAAAAGACAGCATCTGAAAAGTCTTTGTTCATACTCTGGAAGGAGGCTGGAGCTATAAGACAGGTGAAAATGGGGTGATTTCTGCTTGGGGACTTTGCCCCGACCTTGTCCCATAGAGAGTTTCAACAAGATTGGTTTAGCCAGAACTTAGTTTCCGTTTTCCCCACGACTTTGAGACCCAGAACTTCTTAGTGACCTGATAGTACCATCATCTTCTCTCAGCTTTTAGGTTACTCTACAACTAATTGCTGATGCCAGTTATTTTACTAGGAAATCAGACATATTAGAAATGAAGTCGCAGCCACCCTACTGCAGGGAATTACTTTCTTCTTTGTTCAGTGTATATTCGCTTAGGACTTTAAAAACAAGCAACTGCCTGTCAGTTGGGTTTAAGTCATCTGTAAGTAAAAACGGGGTGAAAGTGGGGTGGGTTTTACATTGAACACTTCGGAAGAGGGGGAGTGTGTGCACGAGGGTAGCAGCTCAGGAATGGCATGTAGGGGGAGCCCCACTCACGCATTGGACCCTTGCTGAGTCGAGCGTGCGCGACTGGACGGAGCCTGCAATTCAGAAACAACTAATGGTAGGCCCTTCTCGCCCTTTAAAGGGGGGACGACTATAAAAACCACGTGAAATGCGTAAGTGAAGATCAGAAGTATGGCGGCAAAGGTTACGAAGGTAAAACCCACAAAGGCGATATCAAGCAGCAGGCGTGGATACAGGTAAGTGCTTCCTGATTTATCCAGTAGTAGCTTCATCTGACTCGTCCACTCTCTTTGGAAGCCCAAGAATAAATGCGTCACCCACGCGGACCGGGTCCCGGGACCCGGTGCCGTCGGGTCGGCTGCGGTTGAGCAGCTCAGCCTTGAAAAGCAGTTCTGCGTCGCGCTGTCCTGCAGACACGCCCTGCACTTTGTCTTCCGTCGTGTGTTTTGCAGATTTCACGGCAAAATGTGTTGGCCTGTTGGCCTGTTCACTAGCTTTCCCTTGGCTGTGAAACTGAAGGGAGTTTTCCACTCTGGATTTGCTTCCAGCACTAGTGCAACTTTGATAACGCAAACCGTGTTCACCAGTCATGTCTGCCGCCCAGCAAAATCGGGCAAATAAAAGGCATTTTCATAAAAATGAGGGAAGGAATTTTCTCCTTACCTGAAACAAGTGAGAACACACCTAAAAAAAGGGCGACAGCAGCGTGGTCCCTAATTCACGGGCAGGTCTGGGCGCTCGGCGTTCACAGGCTGGCAGGGGTGGGCTCAGAAAGGCGGGGCACGGGCGCACGGCTGTCGCGGCCGCGGGGACGGCCATGTCCCGTGTCCCTTCTGCTCTCTTCTCCGTGTGGCCCCGGCTCTTCCTGGTGGTCCTGCCGGCTCACCGGCCCCTCTCCCTGCGCGGGCACCGCGGGCGCTTCTCCAGGCCCGGTCTGCAGGGGGAGAAACTGCCCCCGCTCTCACTAGCTCCTGTTCGAGTGTGAGCTTTGAACTCAGCACGTGACCCTCCAGCTCTGTGCCTGCTCAGAACCGTTCTGGCTCTTTGGTGACCCCTGAGGTTCCGTGTGAATGTTAGGGTCGAGTTTTCCATTTCTGAGAAAAAATTAGTTGGATTTTGTTATTTTATTCGGATCTGTAGATCACTGGTGGCTTTGACATCTTGATAATCTCAAGTCCTGCAGCCACGAGGGGACGTCTCCCTGGGGCTGTCTTCCGCTGCGTCGTCTTGTTCTCTTTCCCTGTGCGCCTCCTGGGTTGGTGTGTTTCCAATCATTTCGTTCTTTTTTTTCTTTATGCGTACAAGCTGGGGTGTAGGCCAGAGGTGTGGAGGGTGAGAGGATTCGCCAGAGACGGAGTGGGGAGCAGATCAGGCGGATCTACTGAAACACACTGCTGGGGGTGGGCAGCGGGGAGACAGGAGGGGTCTGCTGCGCCCTGTGGGAAGCTCCCTGGCTGGGGATCGAACTCGTGCTGCAGTGGCTGCGGACAGCTTCCCAGTGCTACGTTTAACCTTTTGTACCACCGGGGAGGCCCCCATTTCATTCTTTTATTGCTGTTTTAAATGGAGCTACTTTGACTTCCCTGTCAGACTGCCCAGCATCAAGTGTAACGCGCAGCTTCTGAGGCCGGCCTCATGCCCTGCAGCTCCGCTGGCTTTGTCTGCGGGCCCCGCAGCGCTCTTGTGGCCTCTTGGGGTGTTATGTGTGTCTTCTATGACCACGGCTCGGTTACTCTCATCTCCGAGCCGGACGCCTTTCTCGTCCTGCCCAGCTGTGCCGGCTGGGAAACCCTGCCGGGCTGAGCGGGTGGGCACGGACGTTGGCAAGGCCTGGCGTGGGAGGGTGGCGCCACACAGCGCCCGCTGGGCTGCTCCTGTGGGACTCGGGGTCCGCTGCTCATTGTTTTTATCTTTTCTTTGTAGAAAATTAACGAATTGATCAAAAGACCCAATGTCAGCCCCAAAGTGAGGGAACTTTTACAGCAAATTAGTGCTTTTGACAACGTCCCCAGGAAAAAGGCAAAATTTCAGGTAGGTGCGTGATTGGTGGGAACGGGGCTCCTCCGTGATGGTCTGCGTGTGTCTGCCAGGCGGTCAGGGGCTTCCTCCCTCCTGTTCCTACAGAACTGGATGAAGAACAGCCTCAAAGTGCACAACGAATCTGTCCTCGACCAGGTGTGGGACATCTTTTCCGAAGCTTCCAGCAACGTAAGTCAGATCTAATTTTAGACTTGTAGTATGTCAGAAATGATGAGTGATAATGAATTGGGAATGTCTAATTTTTGGAGGTCAAGACAGCCTTCTTTTTCAGAGAGCCTCTCTGTGCTTCTTTTATGGGAAGGCATAACTGAATGCACTGCAGCGAAGATTTCCTTATTGTGCAGAGAAAGGTATTTGATCCCCGCGTTTGGTTGCGGGACAGCTGACAGGGAATGACCTTAGAAGTCCGGCTGCAGGGCGCCTTGAAGAGAGCAGAAGCTCGGGCGCCCAGCAGACCTGGCGTGAGCCCCCTTGTGCTGTTTGCCAGACGTGTGACCCGGGGCACGTTATTTAACTTCTCTGAGCCTCGGTTTCCTTATCTTCAAGAAAAGTGGCCGTTTCCATTAGCGAGGGCGGGCCCGGGCCAGGCCTGAGCAGAAGGTGCAGGCGTCTCAGGCATCGCCGTGCAGGCGGGAGACAGGTGGGCCAGACACGGGTATGGGTGTCCTTTGAAGGCGGGGTCAGCGTCCTGGCCGGAAGGCAGACCCGCCTCACGCCCAGCGGTGAGCGGGCGCGCGTTTTCTCCTTCCTCTCGGCCAAGGGGCCCCCGCTGGGGCGGTCGGCCCGTCACCCCTCGCAGCAAGGGCTTCATCCCGAGGGCCCGGTGCGGCTCCCTGCGCGAGCCTGGTCTGAGAACTGGCTGCGGCTGGTGGCTTCATTGCTGATTTCAAGTCTGTGTCCTGCGCCGCCCCGGGGACCCGATGAGCAGTCCCGAGCGTGGGCAGCTGGCGCTGCCCCCTGATTCAGCGCGTTTGCAGCCGACTCGCTTGCTGCCGAGAGCAAGGCCGCGAGGGGCCGAGATGCAGACGGAGCCGCGTCCTGGCAGGCTGTCTGGCCGTTTGCCTCGGGAAATACCAGTTGCGCCTTTCCAAGCTTGTAAACCATCCTTCAGTTGGCATTTATATGGCACCTATTTTTTTTTAATGTTATTTCCATTACTTTAACTAAGAAAGGCTGGAAATTATTTAAGTAAACTGCAGAGGGCTTTTTTTTTTTTTAAGATTTATTTACACATACAAGCTGGGGTACAGGCCAGAGGCGTGGGGCGCGGAGGGTTCACCAGAGACAGAGTGGGGAGCAGAACAGGCAGATCAGCTGAAGTCCGTACACTGCTGAGGGGAGCAGCGGGCGAGGCAGCTGCTGCGCCATGTGGGAATCTCCCCGGCCGGGTGTTGAACTCGCGTCTCCGCTACCGACAGCTCCACAGCGCAGCGCTTAACCGCTGCGCCACCAGGGAGGCCCGCAGAGGGCTTTTTAAAAGTTTTTTCCAGTTTCACTTTGGAGTTTACATGTCAAAAATTAAAGGAACCAGCCAGTCAACAGCTCGTGGCCAACACTGAGCTGGAAAATGGGGCGGTCACTGGCCAGCCTGGCCGTGGCCTTCACAGCACCCCTAGTGTTTGGAGCGGAGCTCGCGGTCCCGAGGGCCTGTCCCCACGCTCGTGCCCTCGCGCCTCCAGGTCGGTGCTCCCCAGCACAAGCCCGCCTGGTCACGGGGCGGCCGTCGCCAGCCAGAGCCCTGCCCGGGCACAGCTGTGCCCACTGGGGAGACACAGCGTGCGCGGTTCATGCCATGCCGTGAGGGTGCTGAGCCCCAGGCATCGGGCCAGGTGGGAGGGCGCAGAGTATGGGGGGGCCTGTTCCCCGTGGTGTCGCCTGGCACCGGGAGTCCTAATGAAGTGGAAAAGGGGGAGTGAATTTATTTGCCCATCTGTTGAGCAGCTGCCAGGCCGGGGACGTGCGTCTCCTTCCCGTCCCTGCTCCCCGCGGTCAAGGTGGGACACGACGGCCAGGCCCCCGCCGAGCCGGCCGAGCTGCGGGAAGGCGGCCGGGGCACGTGGCACCAGGCTGTGGAGATCCCGCCCGCGAAGGCAGCGACGCGCTGCGGGGTCGGCTGGGGGCTTGGCTCCGCCGTGCCCCGGGTCTCGGGGCTCAGCCTCTGCCGTCCCCCACCCCCACCCCCACCCCCGCGCCCGGATTAGTCCACTTCTTGGCCAGTGAGAAAACGCCAACCATTTTGTTCCACATTCGTCTCCTCGGCACAGCTCACTCAGCTGGGGTGGGTGCCGCGGTCCGAGTGAGGGGCCTGTAGGGCTCCGGCGTGTCCCGCCGGAGTGGGGGGACCCGGCGGCCCAGGGGAGGAAGACGGGCGGCGACTCGTCCGCCCCTGCCTGGCAGCCCACCGAGGGGGCTTGGCCGGTCCGCATCCGGCTCCCAGGGCAGTTTGCCATCCCTGGAGGAGGGGCTGCCCAGGGAGCAGCATTGGGGCCGGCGCAGCCGCCCTGCCCAGGCCTGTGCGGAGGGCCCCGCGGGGAGCCCATCTCGGTGCAGCCGCGCGTGTCGCCGGTGCTTACACCCCGGGGCCCAGTCCCCTGCCTCCTGCTCGGGAGTTTACAAAGTGACTCCTGCCCGCAGCACGCGGCAGCCCTTTGCTCGTGGCACACCAGCTGTGCGTGGCAGGCGCCGCTCCCTTCCGGCTCACAGCGAGGAGCCGACAGGCTGGCACCGGGGCCAGCTCGGGGGAACCCCGAGTCAGGAGACAGCCGGCCGCGGGCGAGACCACTCCTCAAGCGAGCGGGTGGGGGAGCGCCTCCTCACTTAGAGTATTTCCTGCCACACTGTCACCCCGGGGGTCGCGGCCCCAGTGCTAAATAGGAAGAGCCCCCCCTCGGGCCACCCTCTGCGACGGGGGAGCGAGCTGACCTGTTTCTTGGCTTTGCTTCGTGAGCAGGGCACAGCCGGGAGTCAGGCGCAGGAGCGCCCCCCGCCCGGCCAGGCGGCCAGTGCCCGCGCAGACAGCTCCGCCGGGGCCCCGGAGAAGCCAGCAGAGGGGACGAAGAATAAGAGGGAACGGAAGGAAGAGCGGCAGAAGAATCGGAAAAAAGAAAAGAAAGAGCTAAGATTGGAAAACCACCAAGAGAATTCAAAGAGTCCAAAGCCTAAAAAGCGCAAAATGGGGCAGGAGGTCGGAGGTGAGGACACCCCCACGGCCACCAGCTCTGCGGGGAAGAGCCAGAGGAAGAAGGGCGAGGGCAGGCCAGCAGAGGAGGGGCCCGTGGCGGCCGAAGCCGAGGGGCACGGGGCGGAGACCTGGCCGGGGAAGATGAAGCGCCAGCGCCCGGCAGGTACGTGGCTCGGGCCGCGCGGGGGCAGCTAAGCTCAGAGGGCAGAAGCCGCTTAGACTCTGCGCTTTGAACCAAGTAAGGCAAAGAGCGTCAGCTTCGGGGTCGGGCCGGCCCCAAGAGCTGGCTGCCCCGTCCCCACGTCCTCTCTGACGGGGAGAAGCCCCTGTGGCGCAGGTGGCGGGGTCGGGCAGGATGGCGGGTGGGACACGCCCAGCACGCGTGGCTCTTATTAGACGCCGACCTCTCTCATGGAAAAACCTTTTTTTCCTACATTTTTTCCTGATTACTTAGTCGAAGCGGACTCCAAGAAGAAAAAGATGAAGTTCTCAGGGCCTTCCGAGGATGGAGAACCAGAAAAGCACGAGGCTCCTGCAAAGGGTACTGCTGCTCTGTCTTCTTTAGGTCGGGGGAGGGGGCCTGGGCATGTGGCAGACTTAAAAATCACACTCAGTTTTCTAGGCTGTGACCCCCCCAAGGAATGCACGAGACTGGGGTGAGTCAGCCTTTGTTTAAGGTGTCTGTGGCGCCTTAAACATAGAGGGATTAGAGAAAGACATCATCTTTGGAATTTGAAGTCGACCCAGAACGCCTCTGCCTGGCCTCTCACTGCCCTCCAGGATGTCACCGAGGCCTGCTTCCTCCCTGCTCTGGGTCTGTCCCGTGTCTCCTTGCCTGGAACTTGTCTCAATCCAGTGCTTTGCCCTCCACCTTCCTCTCTATGCTGCCTCCTCCAAACAGATTCCAGACTCAAGTGGAAGTTGAGGCTTTTTTTTTTAAATTAAAGATTTATTATGCACACAAGAGCTGGGGTGTAGGACAAAGGTGTGGGGGGTGAGAGGACTCACCAGAGACAGAGTGGGGAGCAGAACAGGCGGATCTACTGAGGTACACTGCTGAGGGGAGCAGCGGGGAGACAGGAGAGGTCTGCTGCGCCGTGGGTCAGCTCTCTGGCTGGGGATCAAATTCATGCTTCAGTGGCTGCCTGATATCTTGACAGTGCTGAAATTTAACCCCATGCACCACCAGGGAGGCCCCAAGAAGTTGAAGCTTTGTTAGCGGAGTTTAGTAACTTGACCCAATTAGCTCTTAGCTTGGAAATGCACCCCCAACTGTGTATATGGGGAGGCTCTTACTAAATACATGTTTGGTGTCGAGACCCTTAGAGACTCACATGTAGGCACAAGAGGTAGCACAGACATGTGCATCCTGTGTGTCCTTGCCAGTCTCTTCCCAGGTGACACCTTGTAAAACTGCAGGAGGATACGTCCCTCTTTGTGTGGACGTCCATGTCAGCGTGGCCAGGATGGACGTTCCTGTCCCCACAGGGCCCCTTCTGTTTCCCTTCTGTAGCCATGCTCCCCCAGCCCTTCTCTGTGGTGGCCATCTGTAAGCTGTTCCCCATTTCTGTGACCTTGTACTTCCAGAACCTTCCACAAATGGCGTCCCGATTATGTAACCCTTTGAGACGCACTCAGCATCGTTTTCTGGGGCGCCATCTAGGTGAACCCCACCTTTTAGTGCTAGGCAGTGCTCCAGGCTGTGGAGAGCCCCATTTGCTCAGCCTCATATATTAAAGGGCCTCTGGGCTAGTCCGGCATCTGGGCATCGTGAGTAAGGCTGCTGTGCATGGGGGCTTTTGTGTGCACACACGTCACTGTTTTCCTGGGATGTACGTCGGGCGCACACCAGTTGTGCAATATGGGAGTTACTGGTGTCGTTTTCTTAGCAACTGCCAGCTTCTTTAGGGGTGACTGGAGCGCGTTCTGTTGCAGCAGCCATGCCTGAGTGACCAGCACGGTTTCCCCACACCCTGGCCAGCCCCTGGCGGTGTCATTCTTTGTCATTTTAGCCATTCTGATCGGTATGTGATGACAGCTCAGGGTGGTTTTAGCTCAGAAGTCTCTCACGATGGTGACTGTCTTTCCATTTGATTATCTGCCATCCGAGTATCTCTTCTTGGAACTGTCTCTTCTTGTCCCTTGCCCATTTTCTAATTGGTCTGCCTTTTGTTCCCCTAGCTGTTGCGATTTGAGGGTTCTTTATTCTGTATCTTACTCCTTTGTGGGCTATGTGGTTAGGGTTTTTTTTTTTTTTTTTTTTTCCTTCAGTCTCTAGCTTGTCTTTTCATCATCTGAACAAAATCAATTATAGAGCAAAACTTTTTAATTTTTATTTTCTACCCCATGGACTAGAAGAATCACCTAGGGAACTTCTACTTCTGGAAGATGATGACGACCTGTATGCTGATGAAAGAAATCAAACAAGATTTAAATAAATGAAAGGCACCCCGTGTTCACAGATTGGGAGATTCAACATAGTGGTAGTAGATTATACTCTAGGTCTCAGGTCTGAGAACTCTGCCTTGCCTTAGATCCCAAAGTTTTTTTCCTAAAAAGCACAGTTTTATAATTTTACATTTTACACTCAAGTCCAAGATCCATCTTGAGCTAAGTTTTATATAAGGTGTGAGCCTTCGTTCAAGATTCATGTGTCCGGCCACACGCCCCATTGTGGAAGGTAGTCTTTTGTCCACTGCACTGCTGTTGCACCTGTGGAAAATCCACGTGGTGAGTTCGCATAGGTCTCTCTGGATTCTTGTCCTGTCTTGTTGATTTGTGTATCTGTCCTTCCCTCTACCACATTCTTGATTCCTCTAGCTGATTCAGAAGTCTAAATTGGGCAGACTTATTCCTCCCACTTTATTATTTTTCAAATTGTTTTATGATAATTTATATTTATGATAATTATATCTACAAAATAAACTTTGTTGTTATGTAAGACATGTGTTATATCTGTATATCAATTTGGGGGAAACCTGTGTCTTTACTATGTTGAATCTCCCAGTCCGTGAACATGGGGTGCCTTTCATTTATTTAAAACTTTTTATTTCTTTCAACACATTACATATTCAGCATGCAAGTTGTCATCATCTTCCAGAAATAGCAGTTCCCTAGATGATGGGGTAGTAAATACCTGTGGCTGTCCTCTTGTTCACGGTCATCGTTGTCTTCCTCACTGGCCCCGCGATCCTAGTGGACGTTTCGTGAATCACGAGTTCATCAGACACCACGGTCTCTTCACAGGGCTCTGCAGCGATGGTGCTTACTGTGAGGGCCCTCGGTGCTCCCAGGCCACAGTGGGCAGGCCACGTGCCGTCACTGTGCTGGGGTGTGCGCTTAGGGGAGTTCACTCGGGAGCAGACAGACGCGCGGAAGTCGCTGCTTTACCCTCTGGTGTGCAACAAGATACGAGGTCTTATGCGTTATTCTTTATACTGCAGGTAAATTCAACTGGAAGGGAACTATTAAGGCCGTGCTGAAGCAGGCCCCAGACAATGAGATAGCAGTCAAAAAGCTGAGGAAGAAGGTATGATGCGGGGTCGAGTACATAAACGGGAGGTTCAGTCCTTGGTTTTAAGGCGCTGCTGCTGTCTTTAATCTAGAACCTCTGACATTCACACTGCTCCGGCGGCCCCGGGGGCTCGTGGGAGGAGGTGGGACCCACACCCACGCCTTCTCAGTCACAGCAGTGGCTGTCCAGATTACTCCAGAGCAGTAGTCTCGTCTTTCTGCGTTTTAACACTACCGTGTTGGCATGTGGAGCCAGCTGCGGGGACGCGGTCAGCCGCCCAGCTGCCAAAGCAGATGGGCCTGTGCCACCGGTGCCCGCTCCTTTCAGCTCTGCTGGCTCCTGGGTTAGAGAGAAGACGCTGGGTGCGTTTTCAGGATGCATGCGTGCGTGTGACAACTGCTTCTCTCTGTGAAGGTGTTTGCTCAGTATTATGCCGTGACGAATGAACATCACAGGTCCGAGGAAGAACTCCAGGTCATCTTCAACAAGAAAATCAGCAAGAACCCCACCTTTAAGCTACTAAAGGAGAAGGTCAAGCTTTTGAAGTGAACGTTTTTATATTTCAAGCTTGAAATCATTCTGTGACTTCTTTCACTTCCACAGTTGTTTGAAAACCATGTAATGAATTGTAACAACTCAAATTTTGTTTTCCAAAGCTGTTTTTTAAGTTAAGTAAAATATCTATTTTTGGTAGACTTTTATGAGAAAATAAAGTATATTCTTGTCCACAAGTCTGAATTTGTGGTGGTGAAAATTACTGTACTTTAACAGATACTTTCATGTGGAATTTTTTTTAATGTGACAAGTCAAAGAATAATTCCTCCTTTGGTGAGGCTGATTTGTTTTAACCATGTCATTTCCGTATGTTTTGAAGATTTTTGTGGGTGTGTTTCTGTGTTGCTAAAAAGCATATGTGAGTTGCAGCATTTCATCTGGAGAGGCTGTAACCACCACCCTGCACGTGCTCCTGGCCACTCTGGGGGTTTCTCGGTGACGGTTGGCCCCGTCCTAGGCCAGAGACGGTGCCGGGGACGCTGCAGAGCGGCCTGTGACAGGCACCGGGCAGCAGCTGTGAGGCCCGTGCTCTGGCCAAGCTGAAGCGCTGGCAGGAAGGGTCCAAGTCCTCGTTTGCTGTGCCGGAGGAGAGCCGGGGCACTGCCGCCACGTCCCTTAAAGCTGCGCGCGTGGCAAGAATCCCCTTAGCCGGTGTTAACTGTTGTCCTTAGTGCCTCGGCCCACAGGCGAACGCCGGGATGGCACGTGGAACTGAAGGCTAGGAGGGAGGACTCGCAGGAGGAGGGGCTGAAGGGCAGACAACCACCCAGTTCCTGGTGGGCCCGCTTCTCCCAGGGCCTTTCGGGCTGGGCTGAGGCGGCTCTGTCAGCCTGAGTGCGGACCTGGGCTTCAGTCAGGCTGAGCGTGGCCCCTTAACAGGGCCCTCTCGGCACTTCACTGTTTCTCTCGGGCTGGGAGGGGGCAAATCCTGTATCAAGCCATGGGCGGCACGGGGGCGTCCTTTGGTGGATGCTGTACGTCGTCGGGACAGTTTTTGAGCCATGTGAGGCTGCAGACGTGGAAGTCAAAGGGAAGTGGGGCCCGACGCAGACCTCACTCAGCTAGGGACCAATGGCCCGGCACTGTGGGGGTGAGGGCCGCTCTGTCGACTGTTATCTTCTGTCACTTCTGTATGCATTTGAGGCAAGGTTGGGCAAATGTGACGAAATAAACGCCAACGTGTGCTGAGTCTGGTGAGTCCTCATTTCTGCGATCTTCATCGGCCACCAGCCAAGGCTCTCGAGAGCTGGCACGGCAGGGGCGGGAGGGCTGCTGAGGGGTGCCGGCCTCGCTTCCCTCGAGAGCCACGCGGGCAGCAAAGGGAGGCGATGGCGATGTGGACAGGCTGTGCGGGAGGGTCTGAGAGGAGAGGGCAGGGGGCCACGGGTCATGCTGGACCACGGGTTTGGGCCACTGCCTGTCTGATTTGGCCACACACACACACACACACACACACACGCTAGGGGACTTTGGAGAGTGGTGGTACACACTCGGGTGCGGGCTTTGCAGCGTCCTGTCAGAGCTGGGTGTGCGACTGAGAGTCCCGAGCCCGCTGCCCACATGGCCGCCGCCCTGCGCTCTGGGGTCCCACGCCTGGGGGTGCAGCACACTGACACAGGTTTCCATCTGGTGCCCTCCTTCCCGCCCTCTCAGCGGTGGCACTGGCACCTTCCATGATGTCGCTGGACAAGCAGGGCCAGAGGAGGCGGGCTGTATCCTGCCCTCCGCAGGACTGAGGTGTGACCGTCGCGGGCTGGGGCCACCCTCACGGTGGTGCACGTGGCCTGCTCCAGGCCGTCGGTCCCTGTGCCCGCCTCTGACAGCCGACGCGGGAGCCGGAGACGGTGGCCTGACGGCGGAGGGCAGCGCGTGGAGGAGGCGGCAAGATGGCCAGGTCCTCATCTCCCCACGTTCATTTTGCTTCAGGCAAGTACAAGGGGGTGAAGAGAGGACCCCGCCTCCAGCAGTCCGCTTCATCCCACCTCCCAGGGCGGCGACGAGAATGAGCCGCTCGCAAGCCGAACAGCAAACGGGTTTCTGTGAGTTTGACGAGCCCTCCTGTTACACAAAACGTTTTTCTTTTGATTGAAACTTGAGCTGACCAGGCCCTGTTTACTATGAGATCCGATCATCCTGCACTTAGTTCTCTTTTCCAAAACAGACTTCCAGGAATTGGGAAGCGGCGGCCACTGCCCTTGGTATACAGATGGCTGAATCGAGATGGTACTCGGAGTTGAACAGGCGAAGTTTTACGAGGGCAGCAGGGCCGTCCGAGGCCTCTCCATCATGAGCGCTAGCCACAGTGTGTGCACCTCTTTATCCCACCCCCGAAAGCCGATCCTCCCAGCTGTTTGGGGGCTTTCTTTCCATCTTGTCTCTGAAGCTGGACTCCAGCACAGGGGAGATAATCGTACATTGTTGCGTCTCCCCTGAACACAGGGCCTGGCGCCACGGCAGCCTTAAAGCTGCAGCCCCTCCCGTGGCAGGAAACGGGAGCGCAGTTACGAGTCACCCGAGAGGGGGAGAGGCACATGCTATACGTCTCCCCGCGGCGGGGCTGCTGAGCACAGCATACATCCAGCCTTTGTCCCTTCTTCCATTAAGCTTTCAAGAAATGGCTAAAATGGGCCTTCTAAGTTTCTTTTCCACTTAGTGAGCTGAGGAGGCTGTATTATATTTCTCATCTACTGGGTACAGCTAGAGTTCCTTTATACTGATTGCTGAATTACACAGGGGCAAGAGATGGCTGCCTCTTGTTCTCGTGCCAGTAAGCTGGATCTGGGCAGAAGAGCTGGTGCACGTGAGAAAGCTCGCCTCTTTCCGCTGCAGAGGAGGAATGGCTGAGCCCACCCCGGGTGGGATTTCACATTTCAAGAGATGCTGCTGGGAACTTGTCTCGTGGGCGCTGACTTCTGCTTTTCCTGACAGACTTATTTGGACCTGAATCCTCTGGTGTCCTTGGCGCCTGTAATTCCACACGTGGTCCTCTTGCTACCGAAACCCTCCGAAGTCACTGGGTTTCGTGAGATAACTCCAGGATCTACACTGTCTCTAGGGAGCGGGAGACAAAGAGGGAGCGAGCCACTCTGTGGGGTGGACAGAGGTTATTAAAGACCCCCTGTGCTGATTCTGCAAAGGTATGTCTCACCGACCTGCCATAGGAAGCCATCTTTCTCTACTCCTGCCATTTGACCTACTTCTACCTGACTTCCAGTCCCTGTGGGCAGGCTATGTGCACACAGACATGCTCTCCACAGCTCCAGGTGCTAATTAGGCTTGACCGTGAATCGGACTTGGTGTCTCATGGCCAACAACCCTCTTGGGCAGGGTACGTGGCCTCACCGAATCCCAGGGCCTGTGGTTCCCACCGACTTCCGAGGGCGGAGAGCATGAAACTGAAGCATCGGACATGGGGCGTCTGGCACACAATAGGTACCTGCAAACATTTCTTCAAGGACATGAAGTGTGCACTTGAAGGCCCCGGGGTCCACCATTGGGTGCCCCAGGCCCCAGTCCGGAACGCGCCAGACACCTTGATTTCTCCTGCACTTGGCCCCAAGTGACCAGACCAAGTGAGGAGAAGCACAGTGGCCGATGCACCCACGCAGTGTGTTTCAAGAAAGAAATCGCTTCAGGGCCTCCCTGGTGGCGCAACAGGTTAAGCGCAGCACTATGAAGCTATCCAGAGCCACTGCAGCATGAGTTTGATACCGCCCAGGGAGATTCCCACATGGCGCGGCAGACCTCTCCTGCCTCACCTGCTGCTCCCCTCAGCAGTGTACTTCAGTGGATGTGCCTGTTCTGCTCCCCACTCTGTCTCTGGTGAGTTCTCTTGCCGCCCCACAACTCTGGC
Source organism: Scalopus aquaticus (assembly GCA_004024925.1). Taxonomy (NCBI): domain Eukaryota; kingdom Metazoa; phylum Chordata; class Mammalia; order Eulipotyphla; family Talpidae; genus Scalopus; species Scalopus aquaticus. Next base: position 92,142 of record PVIJ01003079.1, on the reverse strand, counting down.
CTGCACCCCAGCTTGTATGCATAAATAAATAAATCTTTAAAAAAAAAAAGAGGGTCTCCCTGGTGGCGCAGCGGTTGAGCGCTGCGCTGTGGAGCTGTTGGCAGCGCGATGTGAGTTCGATGCCCGGCCGGGGAGAATCCCGCAGGGCGCGGCAGACCTCTCCTGCCTCGCCTGCTGCTCCCCTCAGCAGTGGATTTCTGATCTGCCTGTTCTGCTCCCCACTCTGTCTCTGGTGAACCCTCTCGCCACCCTGCGCCTCTGGCCTGTACCCCAGCTTGTATGTATAAATAAAAAAAAAAAAGAAAAGAAAAAGAAATCTCTTCAGTTCCAAAGGGACACTCTACCGTTGACGTGTAACCGTGTTTCAGAAAAAGACTCAGCCCTAAAACTGCCAAACACACCCGGATGAGCTATTTCTCGATGTGCGCTGCCTGCTGACACACACAGACACAAAGCACCTGAGCAGCTCTGTGAGTCTCAGCAAGCGCACACACCTGGCCCGTGCTCCCCAGCTCCAAGCGCAGCCTGGGGGCCCGGGGAAGCCCCGCCCGCACTTCCCCTGCACGGGGGGCCTCCCGCTTCGTGTCAGCAGCACGTGCCACGGTGTGACCCCTTCGAGTCTGGCTCTTCGCTTGACACCCCTGCCATGGCTTTGGAGGCGGCGGCCCGCTCTGCTGCTGCGGGGTCGGGAGGCATCCCACTGTTTCTGGGCTGTCTCTGCAGAGTGCAGGCCTGGAAGGGGAACTCCTGCAGGGGGGTGACTTTGCCCCCGAATGCCCTGACACAGGGTTTTTCTCCGATTTCCACCTCTGCGTCTATCTCCTCAAAACAGCACTGGTGGGGACTGCTGTCAAATGAGATTATAAGATGGGGAGATGGCACCGCCCAAGCTTTCACAGCAGATGTTGGTCTCGAGTGACGTGAAAAATACCGCAACACAGCACTTCCGCCTGCGTCAGGGATGACATCCTCTCACCCGCTCCCAGGGTCCTTTTCACATGGAAAGGAGCTCCAGATCCGCTCAGCTCACCAGATTCTTCAGATTCTGTGATATGGGGTTGGGCCTCCCATCCAGTCTGTCTTGCTTCCAAGACAGTGAAGGTTTCTGAGAAACACTTGTCAGCAGTGGCGAAAAGAGAACTCTGTTTTGAGTGGAAATGCCAGTTCAGCTGTTTCTGTCATGAGATCTGGGGGAAAGGCAACTTACTCGCACTGGTAGGAGCAATGAAACTGCCGTGCTGGTGGTTTCCATTGCAACCGGGGCGCGCAGACATGTCTGCAGAGTCGACGGGTCGGGCACTGCCAAGAAGGTCAGGTCTTTGCCCACAGAGCGGGCATTGTGAGCTGCTGCAAGGTGACCTCTGCGGTTCTGCTCCCCATGACCTGGGGCCAGCTTCTGTCGCAGCCACGGCTGTCCATCCAGGTTGTCCATAGATTAGATTTCTCAGGCAGATCAAAGGTTGAGCTTCCCACATGGCGCTGCAGACCTCTCCGACCTCGCCCGCTGCTCCCCTCAGCAGTAGATTTCCTGCAATCTGCCTGTTCTGCTCCCTGCTCTGTCTCTGGTGAACCCTCTCACCGCCCCACGCCTCTGGCCTGTACCCCAGCTTGTATGCATAAATAAATAAATCTTTAAAAATAAATTAACTTTTAAAAAAAAGGTTGGTAAAGACTCAATTCTACCGGCTTGTTTCTAACCGCCTTGCTTGGGCGGCTGGCATGGAGTTGGCACTGGAGTGTCACAGGCTAACCCTGCTTGGCCAAGCCTCTCCTGAAGGGAGAGGCAGAGCTGAAATCCCTCTCCCGGGCTTCAGACAAAAGTTCAGGCAGCAGAATTGTCTCAGTTTCCAGGTGTTCCTGCACACTGCTTCTCAGGCCTCTCGGAGCTGGTCACTCTCAGTTGAGTTCAGACACGAGTCGGCGGCAACGTCCACGGCGCTTGGTCATCTTCTGCTTATGCCCATTCCACGATGTTCCATCAAAGCACCTGAACTGCTATGATCTGAGCGAGCCTGAGAACGGCGGGTCAGATACATCAACGAAATGGTACGGGTGAGGGGTAAAGGCAGGCACAGCCCCGTCTGCCACAGACACATGGTGTCCTCACAGCCAGGTCATCTAACTCAGAGGCGACTGAATCTCGTGAGAGACGTCAGGGGCCTCCAAGGCACTTGAGCACACATTTTAGACAACAGTGACGATTACTGGGGCTGCTGCTGCTGTTACTGTTTTGCATAGGCTGGTTAGACCTGGTTTCGGTTGTGGCTAAGGAAAAGAGCCCCCCCCAGTGTAGTCAGTCAGTGACAACGGGCAGGGAGTAACCAGGATGAGGGTTTGGCCGCCTTGACCACGTGGGCTGTCCCACCGCCACGCGTGCAAACACTGAAGGGGCACTGGGACCGCCCTGCGCTTGCGCAGCTGCTCCCTTCAGCGTCTGGGCAGGAAAACAAAACAACACAGGCACGAGACATGCAAGAACTTCAGAGGTAGGCAAGAAAGTGGGAAAAACACGCCCGCCACCCCTCTGATACGCAACAATATCCCTGATCTACAGAAGTAAGACAAGGAAAGCCTGCAATGGGAAATGACGGACAGTCGACATGCGGGAAAACTGCCAGAACAGGAAAGCACATAAACACCGCAGACTCCCCTCCCACGGCAGCTGGGAAGGAGAGAGCGGAATGTGAGGCCAGTGCTGAGGGTGGGGCCTCCTGGCCAAGGCCGGCGGCCTCGACGGTGTAGAGACCACCCTTTCAGGGGCTGCGTTGAAAACACAGCTCGGCAGCCTTTGAAACATTCCTGGTAGGCTGAGAGAGGCAGTGAGTAGTAACTACCATTGCCTGACTGCATACTGCCTGCCAGACACAAGACGGAGCCACAGGACACATTTATCTCCACTCTGGGATCCGATACGTCGCAGGTGAAGAAACAGAGCGCAGTGAGACAACTCGCACAAGGACCCTCAGCGATGGAGTCAGGATCGCATAGTCAATACTTTGGGCTCCCGTATTTTGCTAAGAAGAGGCCGGCAGAGTTCAGAGTCAGTTTCATCTTTCCCTACAAGTAATCCACATCCAAAGTGAAAGTTTCGGTCCTCCCTGGTGGCTCAAGGGGTTAAGTCTCAGCCTATGAAGCTGTCAGCAGCCACTGCAGCACGAGTTCGATCCCTGGCCGGGGAGCTTCCCACAGGGCGCAGCAGACCTTGCCTGTCTCCCCGCTGCTCCCCTCAGCAGTGGACTTCAGTGGATCTGCCTGTTCTGCTCCCCACTCTGTCTGGTGAATCCTGTCATCGCCGCCCCCGGTACCTCTGGCCTATACCCCAGCTCTTGCACGCATAAATAAAACAAATTGGCAGCAATCTGACATCCTCCATCTGTAATCAAGGTGCACGGAACACACACTTAAGAACTCAGCTCACGCCCCTCAGCCGATGAAGGTGTTGTTATTTAGAACTGGATTTTCCCAGCCCGCCTTGAAGTACCATCAGTGTGGTGTGCGAGCAGTGCCATTTAAAATGCCAGGGGAAAAAGCTGGAAAGAGTTCAGATCCAGGTACAAAGGCCCAGAAACCACCAGAGGGGAAACCAGATCTGACCCGAGCCTACTACACACGGAAGCCTGGAGAGGCAGCATGCTCACGGGAGTATCCAGTTACAGGGAGACCCGGCGATGACCCTCCGCAAGGAGACAGCCAACAGAAGACTGCATCTGCTGGGGAAGGATCGCTTCCTGCTACCCAGGCTCCTAACCCTGTCCCAGCGAGAGGAGGGGGAGGGCAAAGACCCCAGCTGGCTTTGAATAGATGAACAGTGATTCTGTAAGAGTCTGGAAAGAAAAAGAAACAAAGCAGGAAAAAGGACTATTGTGTAGACAGGCCACATCATCTACCAGCTGTGGCCCCTCCGCTTCAAAGGCTCGGCTAGAAAGGCGGAAGACATAAGAGAAATAAAGCAGCAGGCACTTGACCTTCTCTTGAGTATTTCTTACTACATTTCTCCTGCAAACAGGCGCAGCATCTAGACCATACGGAACCTACTGAGTCATTCAAATTTTACTTCACCTGCAGCCTCCTCGGTTCTGCATTCGTGTCCCGCCCCTTGAAGGCCTTCTACCTGCTCCCCCACCCAGCAGAATCAAACGTCCTTCATTCCCGGGAGCTAAGTACGGTCTTCCCATCATGCATTGTAACGAAAGCGTCTGTTCCACTAGACTCAAACTTACCTAGTCCTCCCCATTTCAGCACACGCAGCTGCTCAGTGGATGTTTGATGACTGGACGCAAGGACCGCACTCTACTATAGTCTCTGTGGTCATCTTTGGTCCAGGAGCTCAAGTGCAACGTTGTTTCATTCATCTTTATCCCTGTTGCCTAGCATGGTGCCTGACAGTTCCCAGCACACAGTAGGTGCGCAGTCAACACTTGAAAGGTTAAGCATAACATTTCTAAATGCGTGACACGGTAGGTAGGATTATCCCACGGAGGAACATCGGTGAATTCGGGTCACACAGCTTTTTTGGGTCAACGAGGGGTAGGGAAGGGGAATGGCCGTTTCCTGGGGCAGGTACAACTTAAGCTCCCGTGCTGCTGGCAGGGCAGTTCCTCACAAGTCGCAAGAAGGGCGCTGTTCATTCAAAGGCCGCTAAAAGTCTAGGAGATGTGTTGTTTCTCCCGTGGAGCAGAAGCAGCGGCCCAGAGAGGGATTTCTTGCCCAAGCCCACCCAGGCGGGCAAACCAGGCTCGAGGCCAGGGGCAGGTGCCCGGCCCGCCAGAGGTCCTTGGCTCCCCCTGGGCGGCCTTCGACCCCGTCGGGTGCAACTGGACGGCTCCCGCGGGGAGCAGGGAAGGAGCTGGGGCTGCCGCGCTGTGGGCACCGGGGCCGGGCCGCCGGCCACGGGACCGCGCGGGCGCGATGCGGCCTCAGGAAGCGCGGCCCTCCTGGGCTCCCGTAGGTCGGGAGGCGCTCGGGCAGCTTTCGCCCGGGGAAGCACTAGTGTTTCTTGAAACTCCTATCACCCCGGCGCGCGGGAGCGCAGCAGCGGCGGCGTCCACGGGCCCCGCCTGGCAGTTCCCAGTGTCCGTTCGAGGACTGCGCCGCGGCCCGGGCGCGCGCGCCGGAAGTTCCGGTGCGTCGCGTCGCGTCGCGTCGCACCCGCCGCGCTTCCGGGTAGTGCCAAGATGGACGCCCTGCTCGCCCGGGAGCAGCTCCGGCGGCGCTACCAGTTCCCGCCCGACACCGAGGTCCCGCTGGGCGGCGAGGGCTACGCCGGCCCGGGTGAGGCGCTCTCCCGGGCGCGCGCCGAGGTGCCCAGAGGGCGGCCGCCCGGGAACGGCGACCCCCGGGCCTCCCCACCCGCCCGGCAGGAGGGGCGGGTTTCCGTTTTCAGGGCTTACCCAGGAGTTTGACACTTGGGGTGCTTGGTGTCGTAAAGATCATTAGAGTCCGTGTCCTTGCGCATCTTCATCTCGGCTGCGCCTCGGGATGCCCAGGAGAGCTGGTTTAATGCCTGTTTGGTAATAGTCATTAAAATTAAAGTACCTGCCGGTTCTGTTTCTAAGAATCCACCAAGGAAGCACGTTTGTACCAGTACACGGGGGACGTGTGTGCAGTGTTGAACTTAAGCATTGCTTGTAATAGTCCATCAGCAGAGAGCCGGTTAAATACATTTGGATGTTTCCATACATGCAAAGCAGACCGACTTTCATGTACCAGTGTGGCCGATTCCAAAAGGAGGTACAGAACAGTGTGTGGTGTGCTTCCATTTGGTTGCCAAACATAACGTGTGATGTGTGTTCACCTGTAGATGCATAGAATTCAGGAGAATTCAGTAGACGTTGGTATTGGTGGTTACTTCTGGGCTGGGGGAGAGATTGATTTCTTTTTTTCGTCTTTTGTCCTGTATTTTGTAAAACATGTGCATTTATTACCTTTTAAAAATAAACAGAAAACATGTCCAGGCATGGTCAGTTTAGACATTTTGAGGCTATCTCCTGGAATTTGTGTTATGAACTAGTTTCCCATGGATTCTGATGGGAGAAACCTTGATGTCTACCAGTGGTTCTCACATGAAGAGAGAGGGCATGCCTGTTATTTGAGGAATTTATTGGAAATAACCCATTTGACCCAACCCCAGGTACCTGTTCTTTCAGGTTGGGTCCCAGATGGAGGAAGTTTGACTTGCCCTCCCTTGCCCAGCTAATGCCCCATTGTGTTCTTTTCACTATTGAGTTGCTCTGTAAGACTGTTTTGTTTTAAATAAATAAAACATGCAGCTGTAAGTAGTACTTTTGGAAAATTGTATGTCTGATTTGTACTGTTTGCCTTTTGCGTTTTCTTAAAAGAATAATTTTCCTAGATGAAACAATATTACAATTCCCATATTACCAGGTGGTATCATTCTTTCTGAAAGGCTGAATATATAAATTCAATTTCAAAATGCATTTAGACGAGAAATAGTTGAATATGTTGAACATATAGTATGTGCCTACTATTTCTGCAAATGTAAACCCCTTTTGATGGATTTATACAAGAGATTGGTGCTGTAAGGAGAGAGAAGCTAGGTCTTAGAAAACACTAGGAAATTGTTTTATTAAAGTAACAATAAGTTGGATCTCCCTTATTTGCAGAAACCTCTTCCGCTGCTGAGAAAAAGGAGAAGCCTCTTCCAAGACTTAATATCCACTCTGGATTCTGGATTCTGGCATCCATTGTTGTGACCTATTATGTTGATTTCTTTAAGACCATTAAAGAAAATTTTCACAGCAGTAGGTAAGAAAACATTATTGAATCCCAAGTTAAATACCCTTGTCTTATTTTTCATGTTTTGTCAGTTGAACTTTTAAAACATTTAACTAGTACCTACTTTTGTTTCGGGGTGCCTTCTCATTCGGGGTGCCTTCTCAAGACAAATATGTCAATGGATGGGAAAGGCAGATTGAAGAAGGATCAAATCCATTTGTAAATCATGGAGGGGAAATACTGACAAAGTCTTTATGAATATAAAACGCAGGAGTACAGGGAGGAGGGAATCGCTACTGGGGAGGGTGAGAATCGGGGCTCAGAGATAGTTTTCAGAGAGTCCACTTTGTGCCCGTGACTGGACTGTTCTACCTCCACGTCCCTGTCTCCCACATAGAACGCCAACCCCACGGAGACACAAAAGATCCTGGGTATTGGGTTGACTTGGGAACTTCTTTCCCTAGATCTGACTGCCTGCTGTGACCAGAAGGGGCTAGAAGGAAAGGGTGCTCACGTGTACACACACACACATGGTCAGGTCTTGGAGGAGGATGGAAGGTCTTCTAAAAATGGGAGGGCTTCCTTTAGAAACCTTTCACAAGACAAGTTTGAAGTATCTGCCACCCAAATTGCTTTTCAGTGTTCACGCAACCCTGCTTGACTTGGAGTTGTTCATGGTACCCGTTGAGAACCTTTGTTAGTCTCACACTCAAACTTCAGAAATGACCGAAAAGCTGCTGTCTTCTTGCATTTAAGGCTCGCGTGGCTGTGACCAGGGTTCTGTGTTGTGGGCTAATTTCCGGGGTGTGTGCGGGAGGGAGGGTTCCCCCCACTCCCAGACAGTCTTACTTCCCATCCTTTATGTGTCTCAGTCTCCTCGTTTCTCCCCCATCTCCCGTTAGATGGAGACTTTCCAAAGTTGGTATTCTCCTTAGCAATAGCATGAGAACTTGTCCCTGAAGTGGCCCCTGAAGCCGGGCTGAGCTGCTGATCGCCGCCGTTTTGTCTCTGCAGCTGGTTTCTCTTTGGCGGTGCCTTGTTGCTGGTCAGCGTGTCCATTGCCTTTTACTGCATCCTCTATCTGGAGTGGTATCACGGAGTCGCAGATTATGATGCCAAGTATCCAGCCTTGATACCCATTACGACTGCGACTTTTATAGTGGCAGGAATTTGGTAAGTTAACTCTGAAGCGACTATAGGGATAAAAAAAAAAATGGTGGTCAGGTGGTGATGATACAGTACAAACTACAGAAGGAAAGAAAGGATTCGGGAAGGTCCTGTCCCTTCCACTCCGAGCCACCGACTCCGCTCTCAGTAGCGCCTTCCTTTCTCTATTTCGGTATTGAGCTATTTCAAACACAAGCCTGAAGTCACTTTCATTGTGAAGTACAGTGCACACCGAAGGTAGAAAGAGCCAAACTGCACCGCTGAGTGAATTTTCATCAAAGGACTACTGGCATAACCCTGCCCGCCTGCAAAAGCACCAGCACCCCCGTCCCTTTCATGCCCCCTCCTAGTCACCATACCTCCTTCCGCCCACAGATAAACCAGCTCCAGCCCTCGTGGCAGTTGCTGTCTTTTCCCTCTCCTAAGTAGCCTCATTTTGTCCGGTCTGTGTTCTCCGAACGCCGCAGGCTGGTTCCGTCTGGTCTGTCTGCTGGTCCATTTGGTGGCTTGCCCGCGGCACTGCAGGTCGTCTGCGGTGAGCACAGCTGCGCACGCTGTCGTGGTGGTTTAGCATCCCACCCTGAGACTGAACCCCAGCTTAGGTGTCCTGTTGATAGCATTTGGGGTGTCTCCGGGGGCTTACTGTGAATGATGCTCTGATGCGCTGGTCTGCGCCTCTGTGCACGTGCACGTTTCTGCTGCCCTGTCTGTGCGTGCTCGTGCACTTGTGCCTCTGGAGGAGGAGCGGTTGGCTGCCCAGGTGTGCGAGCCTCCAGCCGACCCCAGAATAACCTGCGCATCGCTTCGTTCGGGCGGCGCCGTGTGTGGAGTCCTTCCATAGCTGTGCACGTAACGAGCTCCGTTCTCCCCAGCGCTCGCGCCGTGTGGACACGCCGTGACTGAGCCAGCCCCCTGTGGTGGGCTGAGACCGTTTTAGTCTTACCCTGCTGCTCTCGTGGCCGCGACCCAGGCCCTGCTTCACAGGCACGCCGGGAAAACGCGCTGAATCCCAGCAGATGTTCATGAGCACGATTTATAGACGTGGTGTCCTGCACACACGTGGTGCACTGTACAGGTGCGGCTGTGCAGCGCCTCGATAAGCTGCTGGCTGAGGACCTTCCCAGGCTAAGGACCAAGCGGCTCCTCAGGTCCGTGAGGGCTGGTCTGCAGCGGCCTGTATTTCTGCGCACCACTCGGCTGTCAGTGTGTTTTCTGTCTTCTTTCCAGCTTCAACGTGGCTTTGTGGCACGTGTGGTCGTTTTTCACCCCGCTGGTGCTGTTCACACAGTTCATGGGGGTCGTGATGTTGATCTCGCTCCTCGGATGACTGCAGGTAAGGTTTCCGGGGCGGTGTTTCTCCGTGAGCGCCTCTGAAATGTCTCTCACGATGCGTTTCGGCCGGTGCAGCAGTCACCCACTTGGTTGTCTAGCAGCAGAGCCGCTCCCCCGCTGAACCCCCACACGGGGGCCCGAGGCCCCTTCCCCTTTGTATGGCTCAACCCTAAGGAACACCTCCTCAGGGATGGCGCCGGGCCTACAGCTCGAAGGCTGCCTGGGCAGCCCCTGGCAGAGGGGAGCTCACACGTCAGGCCACGCCCCACTGAAGTCAGCGTGGCAGCATCAACAGGCGACCCTGGGCTCGACTGTCCTTCAGAAAGGGGACATGGGAGCGATGGGTGGTGCCCCGTGGAGCAAAGACGTCTGCCACTTTCTGACTGTCCCGCTGCCTTATAAAAACGCAGCGGACGACTGCCACGCGGAGTCCGGAGTTCCTGTCCCCCCAGTCGCTGCGGCCTGGGCTGCTGCCCCGTAGGCGGGCCCTGGGCTGCTGCGCATTAGTGGGTTCATCATCTGTTGAGAGCGCTCACGCCGTGCTGAGGGACGTGGGGAAAGGGCAGAGCTCGCCCCTCCCTTGTGCCACCCGCAGACTCTGTAGACCAGTTTATGGGAGCTGAGGCCCAGAGAAGTAAAAGTTCTTACAGGAAGTGAATGAAAATGCCAAGCAAACTGGCCTCCCGGCTCCTGGACAGCGCGGTCTGCAGCGTCTGCAGGGACCTCACTAGCCCCGCTGAAGAGGGAGCAGGCAGAAGCGCCTTGGGTCTGGGCCAGGCTGAGGTGGTTGGGAGCACACGTGGCCTGGGGGCGTGTCAAGGGCCCTTTGTAGGTTGATGTGTCACCCCAGGAACCAGCTCCCAGTGGCCTCCCTCCTGTGTTGCCTGATGGGCAACACAGTCTTTGGCTGTTCAGTTGAGTTTGGCATCTCAACACACTGAGGACCAGGACTCACTGTCGCGCGTTCACAGTTGCCGCCGGAGGCCTCGGGAGGGTGCAGGGCCGGACTGCGCTCGTCAGGACTGGATTCGGCTCCTGAAAGTCGATGCCTCCTTGGTTCTCTTTCAGGTTAAGGCCCATCTGCTTAAAGAGAACGGTTAAGCAGCAGCCAGCGGACAGCTTGACATGAACGGAATGGAAGAGACTACAGCGTGTCTTTGCTCCGCAAGTGGGTGGTTTGCTTGGAAAAACTGTAACTTCATATATCCTGTGGTTGAAATCAGAATAAATTAATATGCATCTTCTTAAGCGCAAACGATTATTGGATTTTTCAGATTCAAAGTAGAAATGATTCTGTTCAAAATCATTGCATTGTTAACGTCTGACTCAATAGAGAAAGCATCGGTGCAAAAATGTAAATGTAAACAAAGTCTTACTAGGTATAGCCACTCCAGATACTGGGGCTACATTGTTGATGCACTTGAGGGGTGCTGGTCCTTTGTATAAGATGAGAGCGTGTACAGAGCAGTCGGAGTGTCCTGGTCCAGCCAGCCTCAGCAGCGACTGGCCGCGCGTTTCTGTCGTCTGTCCCTAGGTATGGGGACCGACCGAAGTCATTGTGGGTCTTTCCATCGCTTCAGAGTTAGCTAAATTATTGGATTTTTAGCATTTGATTAACAAAGGAGCTTTTAATCACTTAAATTATGTATAACTTTCCCCTTGACATTTAAATAAAATATTTTCATAGCTTTTTTGTGGATCTTGTTAATTCAGACTTTGAAATAGTCTGTTTTCAGCTGTTAGTTCTTGGAGTTAGTTCCAGAAATAAGGCTCCTTTTTAGAGAAGCTGCTCTGCTCTCAGAGCCCTCTCGGGGAGTGGCCCCACCCTGAAGGGCGAGGCATGCGACTGAATCCCAGCCACGTGCATTTGCCAGAGGCCCTGGGTGCCGCTTTCCTCCTAGGGCGCTTCGGCGAGGCTCTGACTGGCCCCACCTGCACCTGGCTGGGTGCACAGCTGCACCCTGCTTCCGGCCCTGGGCAGTAGTTACTCTTGTCCAGCTGTGAATGGCCACTCTTAGGGGGTGGGTAACGGGGACGGTGTTTATGAGACACCAGTTCTGGTGGGTACCGGCCCAGTGGTGGTGGGGAGAGCGGCCCCTCTGGGGCCGGGGCTGGGAGGCGGCGCAAGCCTCGTCTCAGGGCCGGCCGGAGGGTATGGAGAGCTCCGTGCAAAGGCAGGCGGAGGGAGGACTCTGGTCGGCATGCAGCCCGGGGTGAGGCCCGCCTCGGTGGGGGAAGTTAGGGTACAAGCCTTGGCTCAGACCTCCATTTCACAGGGAATTTGGGGCTTGGGGGCAGTGCCCCAGGGACAACGCCCACAAATGCTGTGTCTGTCTAGAGAGATTCCGAACGAGCGAGGGAGGGCAACACCACCTCTCGTTTCTTGCAGAGCAGCCTCCCCACATGGACAGAATCTAGGCTGGGTTCTCTTTAATACAGTTTGTCAAAACCACGTAGCTGAGTATCAGCCTTGTGGCTGACCAGCCTGGTAAGGGGGTTTCGCTCTACTTGCAAAGAGACATGTTAATAAATTTGTTTAAACAGGATCCTGCTGGGCCTTGATTTTTGTTTTTAAAGATTAATTTATGCATACAAGCTGGGGTACAGGCCAGAGGCGTGGGGCGGCGAGAGGGTTCACCAGAGATAGAGTGTGCAGCAGAACAGGCAGATGGACGGAAACACACCACTAAGGGGAGCAGCGGGCAAGGCAGGAGAGGTCTGCCGCGCCCTGTGGGAATCTCCCTGGCCGGGCCGTTGAACTCATGTCGCCCCTGCTGACAGCTCCACAGAGCAGCACTTAACTGCTGCGCCACCAGGGAGGCCCGGCTTCTGCATTATTATAATTATTAAATCAGTATGGGCTCAAGCAGTGTTGTTTGGGCTTCGAAACACGCTTGTGTGCGGAGCACCCACTCCTGAGTGTGAGGAGTCAGTGCACAGTAGAACATCTGTATCCCGAAGGCCAGCCTGGCGGAAGCAGGTGTGTGCTCGGCCCGGCCCGCGTGTCAAGACCAAGCTTGCCTCCGGCTTGCACTGCCGCCCAGTGGCGCTGGTTCGAGTTTTCCCGGCATTTCTGCCACGCTCCCGAACCAGAGCTTTCCCGCCCGTCAATTCCGGCAGAGGCATCTCTGCAGAAACAGGAACCTTGGAATTGGCAGGGGACACAGACAGTACAGAATCTACCTTAGGTCCCTGGCGGAAAACCGGGTTGGGACACCCCCCAGCCCCTCAGCGACTGGGACCTAGCTTGGCAGCAGGGGTCTTCTAGGAGACGAATCTGTTTGGCCGTGGCCAGCCACACCCTCGAGTCACCCGCAGCCTGATGTACACTTTCTCGCCCCCGCCCCAGGCCATGTCCTCTCCGGGCCAAGGAGGCCTGGGGCCATCTGTGCTAGTGACCCACTGCTGCGTGCCGACACCCACACCGCATGCTGAAGACCGCTGGCATTAACTGTGCTCAGGATTTAGCGCTGAGCTGCAAAGCCAGCCAGGTCGGGCAAGAGCCCCACACCCTGCGCAGGAGGCGCCGCCGCCTCTCCGCAGCGCCCACCCAGGTTTGCATTCCTGAACCGGCTTTACCTACTGGGTGTCCGCCGGGCTTGACTTGGGACACCCAGCGAAGGGCACGCTCGGCTTCACTTGGATGGACACACGCCCAGTCACCACCCCCCCCGGGACACTCAGTTCCGTGCATACGCCAGACCCTCCCTCTGAGCGGCCGCCCTGCCCGGGCACCTGGCAGCACTTTCCGTCGGGTGTGAACACTGCAGGGGCTGCCTCCCGCAGAAGCTTCTCACCCTTCCCCACAGGTCTGGGTTCAGTCAGCCTCCTCTCCGGGCAGCATCCGGGCAGCATTCCCCGCCCCGCCCCCACGGGCCTCGAGCTCCTAGAGGTAGAGCTGCGACTTAGGGTTGACCTTCCCCAGTACCCCAACTAGATCTCAGATGCTCGTCTATTGGGTGTGTCTTCACTTCAGTGCCAACTCCAAGGGCAGTCTCTCACAGCTGACTCTCCGGTGCCCAGAGCAGGGCCGGGCAGGTGTCGGCTAAGTGAGTGCTGATCAAATGAATGAATGGGAAGAGAGGAAGGCAGGCGAGGTCCAGGTGGACTGTCTCCCAGACCGGGACTCCTTGCAGCCAGGAGCCCCTGACTCAGAATCGTCCTATGCAATACCTGGGGTCACTGAGAGTGAAACATTTCAGGACAGCGACGGCTGAGCCTGACCAAGGGGTTTCTCCTGGGAGGCAGCCCCAGGCTAGTCCACAGGCCCATGCCACCCCCCAGCTCCCAACTGCGGCTCCCCTGGACTCTCCACTGCAGCCGCCTTGGGGTTGGGAGGCCTTTTCTCAGCCGCCTCTGAGTCGGACACACTGGCAGACACCACCGCTTACATCTGGCTCTGGCATTCGCACCCTCAGCTCCGGTCAGCGCCCACTCCTTGGGGGACTGGGCGGAGATCCCTTGCCTCACAAAGTGCCGCCTGTCTTATTCCGCATCTGGGCATCTCCGACAGACGCACTGGAACGCCGGACAAACACCGAACCATCCCCGCCCGTCCCCCTACTTACAGATCCAAGGAGCCGCGCTTCACTCCTCCCGCCCCCCAGCCCAACCAGACACACCCAAAGACAGACGCACAGACGCGCATGGAGGAAACATTCGGCAGACACGCAGAGAGACGCGGACAGACTCGCGCACCCCGGTACTCCCGGGCTCACCCGTCTCAGCGTTGGGGCGCAGACGCTCAGCGCCAGTCCCACGGCGCTCGCGGGCGCCGGCAACCGCAGCCACGCCTCCCCGCCCACTCCCTCGGGCTGCAAGGGCGACCCCTCGCTCCCCTCCTCCCCGAGCCGGAAGGAGGCATCTCCCGCCAGTCTGGGCTTCGGGCTGGGCCGGCTGGGCCGTGCGGGGTGGGCGAGCGGGCTGGGGGCGCGGGGGCAGGGCGGGCCGGCCGGGGCGTCAGGGGCAGGGAGGGCCCGCGCCGGTCGGGAGTGGGCGGGCAGGCTGCCCCGGCGCTGCGGAGTGAGGGGGAGTGGACGGTGCAAGTCGGGTTAGCCCAGGTCAGCGGGGTGGGGGGACAGGGGTGAGCGGGCGAGTGGGCAACCTTGACCCAGGACACAAGGGCAGAAAGGGGGAGACGGCGTTGGAGGGTGACCAGAAGAGGGGGTTGCTTGTCAGAGTGTGGGAGTCAGAGGGGCTAGCAGAAGTAAGGGGCTGTTTGGTAGAGGGCACGGGGCCAAGGCAGCCGTCAGGGGCAACAGGCGGAGCGGGGACTAACCAGGTGCATGCGGGGTCCTCCATGATGCCCCAGGGTCCAGAGGCGCTGGCATCTCCCGCGTGGGCCCCTAATGCTCTGGAGCCGGGATCGCCGAGACCCACCAGCTGCCTGGCGCCCCAGCTCCCGGGCCCCGCGTCCCCGGAGGCCCCGGCCCCTCGACGGGGCGCCGCCTGCGCCAGCGTCCCCCAGAAGTTGGCCGAGGCGCTCAGCAGCCAGTACGGGCTGAACGTGTTCGTGGCGGGGCTGCTGCTCCTGCTGGCCTGGGCCGTGCACGCCTCGGGCGTGGGCAAGAGCGACCTGCTCTGCTTCCTCACGGCGCTCATGCTGCTGCAGCTGCTCTGGATGCTGTGGTACGTGCGCCGCAGCTCCGCGCACCGCCGCCTCATCCGCCTCAAGGACACGCAGGCCGGCGCGCGCTGGCTCCGCGGTGAGTCTCGGCTCGAACCCAGCCAGCTGGCAGCTCGGCCCGCGCGACTCCCGTCGACCGTAGTCTTCAGTCCTTTCTGCCTCTCCCCTCTGCGCTTCTGTCTCCCTTTCTCTTCATGAAGGTCCTGGCGGTTCTTTAAGATGCTCTCCGCCCCTGCAGCCCTGGCGCTTCCCTCGACAACCTGTGCGCTTTTCCGGCTTAAAGACCTGAGGCGGCGCCCGCGCTCGCTGTCCTGGAGTTAAGACCTTCTGAGATCTGGTCCGGATGCTCCTGTAGTTTTAGCCTCTCCTTGGTCCCCATTCCCTGCTCCATTCGCAAAGGCTTTGCGTTCCCTTCCCAGCATTTCATGCCTCCGTGGCTTTGCATATCTGTTCCCCCCTCCTGGAATGCTTATCCCACCCTCGCCTGCCCTGCTGCTTTCCAAGACTGGGCTTCGGCCTCCCCCCATCCTCTCCAGGGGAGTTTTTCTGATGCCCCCACTTCCTCCTATGGCTCTGACCGTTCCCCCTGCTGTCCCCACCTCACTGTGGCCTGCTGGACACTGTTCTGCGCTTTGCTTTCCCTCCAGCACACGCATGGCGGGGCCTGGGGGGAGCTTGGTGATGCCCACATCTTGGTCCTTGCACCCCTCGGGACCTGGCATGGAGTGGGTGTCAAGAAAATGGGGTGAAAGGAAGTAATGATGAGCGTGTGGGCACGTTTGGGCATTGGTGGGGCAGAGGCTCTTGTTCAGGCTCCCAGCATACTGATGGGACATTTTCAAGCTGGGAGCCCCCCTCCTCTGGGGAGGGACCCACGCGGAGGCGTGAGGGAAGAGGCAGGGGCCTGATTGTGGAGGAAGCCACTGCCCGAGGCATCTTGGCGGGAGAAGCCACACCCTCGCTCAGAAAACTCCCTGATCTGCCTGGGCACGTCAGGTGGCACTTGGGCCTCCGCTCGGATGTGGCAGGGCCGCGGGAGAGTGACTTAGCCGCCCGCCCTGCGAGCCCCTGGTTCTTGCGCTTCCAGACGGAATGGCACACCTGGTGTGACCGCGACTGCTGGGTGCAGGTGGGGTGCCCAGGGCACCTTCACCCCCCCTCCACCCACCTTCCTTCCAGGCCTGCCCCGGTGCGGCCCTCCCGGCCTGGGCAGGAGGTGCTCCCACTGCCCGAGACTCTCTAGAGCCCTTGGGGTCGAGTAGTGACCGGTTGCACTGGAACCTTGTTGTCAGCTGAGATTTTAGCTTCTTGGCCTCAGGGGCTGCCCGCTTATCCTGCCTTGGGAAAGCCGGGCCCAGCTCAGTCTGGCCCTGTCTGGACACCAGCTGTTTTCAGGAGTTCGTGGTTTAGTGACTGAACGGCAGTGAGTCTAGTGCCGCGTCAGACAGGCAGCTGGGAGTGGAATGTGATGTTGAGGGGACTGACTTACAGGGTAAACAACATATACACACACACATACATACAGACACAGACTTCGACCTGTACTTTCCTTCAGTGGGGGGACCATTCTTTGTCCCTCATGCCTTTTCTCCCTCCTCCCTCCTTCTATTCTTCCTTCTTCTCCTCTTCTCACCCTCCTTCCTTCTTCCTCCCTCCTCTCCTCCATCCTACCCTCTCCCCTGCTCCCTTCCTTCTGCCCCCACCCTGTCTTCACTCTCCCCCTCCTCTTTCTCGCTCTCCTTCCTGGAAGGTTGCAAGCCCGGGGGCCCGACTCCGTGGGGGAACGGTGGCGTCATTTCCCAAGGCTGAGATGACAGCGAGAGCGGCCGGGCAGGTGTCTTGAGAGGCCTCAGACGCCAAGCAGCGGTGGAGTCGATGAGAGAGCATAGTGGGTGTTCACTAAGTCAGGGCGGGCTGGACAAACAGTAGGTAGCTCCCCGACAGCGCTGCCTTTCAAGCGAGGAGCCTCTCAAGGGAGCTGCCGGCCCCGCACGGGCTTCTCAGCCCCTTTCCTCATCGGAAAATAAGAGTTCAGCCTCTCGGGGAGATGAGGGTTTGCAAAGCGTTGTCCATCTTGGAAGTGAGCTGAGGGTCATCACGAGGCAGGAAAGAGACTAGACGCCATGAAAGACGCTGGGGCCCCGGGCCAGGGCAGCCTCTGCCCGCCCCTGCGGCTCTCCCTGGGGGTGCAGCCCTGAAGCCAGGTGTGGCTGCGCTGCGCCGATGCCGGTCTGGCGCTCGAGGAAGAGCCAGCTGGGGAACTCAGGCGCTGCGGTTTCCAGAGACAGTTTCTGGCCCGCGGATGTGCTGCGAGGTGGTTCTCTGAGCAGGAAGCCTCCGTTCCACCCGTGGGCGGGCGGGGAGGTGCGGGGTCCCTGTGGGTGGCAGGGACACCGGCCGCCTTTGCAGAATTCAGCGGAAGGGATGGGCCGTTTTCGCCCCGTGCCTGTTTGCCAAGTAGAGGGAGTGCGTCCTCCCAGAGAAGGTGAGAGCGGCCTGGCCGGCTCACGATGGGGAAATGGTGACTGGCCGCTTCATCTGCCGGTGACCAGTGACCTGGTTCTGCCTTTTTAAATACCTGCAGTGGTACAGGGAGTTGCCCCGTCTCGTCTTGTCTCAAGCCCAGAGAAGCGTTAGAAACACAAATGACGGGAATGGTGAGACTAAGAGCAATAGTCCTGCTCCTCCAGCGCTCTGGGGAGGCCGGGCACGCCACACGCGTCACCCCGGCTATTTGTCCCAGAGACTCCTGTATGTGTGGGTGTGAATTGTCACCCCCAAATGTATCCTTTCATAAGGTCAGGTTCTCAGCTTTTTCTTTAACTGGGGCACAGCTGTGTCTGCCAGTGACACCATGTCCAATGTCCCATCCCTGGGAGCTGTGTGCTCAGGGCACAGTGCTCCTTGGCCCTGAAGGGACTAGCAGGGAAGGGCCGATGCGAGCAACTTGCGTAACACCAGCCCGGGGGGCTGTCCTCGCTGTGAGGTAGCCATCGGAACAGCATGAAGGGCTTTGGACACGCCGGCCCTGTGATCAGGGGGGTTGTGGAAGGAGATGAATCCGAGTGGGTGTGTAAAAAGGGGTGGGGGCTGCTGAGGGCATCGTGACAGAGCAGGGGTGGGGGAAGCGAGGGACAAAGGCGACAGGATGCAAAGATGCTGCGGTCCCTCCGCTGAGGATGCATGCCCACGGTGTGCAGGGGGCCAGGGCACCTGAGAAGCTACAGAGGCTTCTGGTTTCCCAAGCTGCAGGTGAGAAGTCTGGTGCCCGCCCCCCTCTGTATCTTCTGCACACCCCAACTTAGGTAAGATTCTAGGTGCATATTTTTCTTTCTCATCTTGTTGTCTGTTCACCCTTAAGCCCTTGGCAAAATGTCCCATGAATTCTAGGAGTCCCCAGGTATTTGTTGTGTAGATAAATGAATGGACGGATGGCTGGGTACAGGAAGGAAGGACTTTGCAGAGAAGGTACGTGATGTGTTATCACAACTCTTGGAAGGGCGTGAGGACGATGCTCTAGACCAGTGGTTCTCCAGGTGGGGGCCAAAAATTCCCACCTAGGAATTTGTCAGTGATGCAAATAGGGGAGCCCCAACCCAGACCTGCTGAGTCAGAGACTGGGCGCGAAGCCCACCATCTTTTTCACCACATCCCCTGGTGGTTCCGGTGCCCTCGGCTGAGACCCACCTCATTTCACAGTTGGGAAAGCTGAGGCGCGGCGCAGGGAAGTGGCTCGTCTGAACCCCCATGTTCCGTCGTGGGCACGGCTGGAAGGGCACCCCGGACCTGCTCCACTGTGTCCTTGCTGCCCCAACCAGCTGCCTCGCCGCATCTTGCTCTTTCTCTTTGTGATCAAAACGAACCGAGCATTTGTCAAGCCATTTCAAAGCTCTGGGATTGAATCTCCATCTTACTAAGTTTCTCATTTCATTGTTTTGTTTTTTTTCCCCCCAGCATTAAAAAAAAATGTGCCTTAGAGTGGTTTCTGTGGGGCTTTGAGCAACAAAGGGAACCAGGAGACTGTGTTTCTCTGCACAGAGGCATGGCCGGGCTGTAAGCTTATATCTCCACATCCCCACCAACATTTGTTCCTTCCCGCCCTCCCTCCCTCCCTCCCGCGAGACCTCCCTGCCTCCCTCCTTCCCTCCTTCCCTTCCTTCCCACTGCCTCTTACCCCTTATTTTATTTTTCATAATAACCATCTTCATGGATGTCAGCGACACCCCATGTTTCTGATTTGCTTTTCCCTAATGACTAGTGATATTGAGCTTCTCATCTGTCACTTAGCCACTTGTATATCTTCTTTGTAACAGCAACAATGTCGACTCAAGCCCCTTGCTAGTTTTTAAGTTGTTTTTGTTGTTCAATCGTCAGAGTTCTTTATATCTGCTGGATATTAGTGCCTTAAAAGACATATAATTTGTAATTATTCTCTCCCCTTCTGTGGGTTGACAGTATCCTCTGATGCACAATATTTTTTTCCATTTCAATGTGGCCCAGCTTATCTATTTTTGCTTTTGTAACTTGGGCTTTTGGAGCATCGCTCAGAAATCATTACCAAATCTAATGTCATAAAGATCTCCCATGTTTTCTTCTAAGAGTTTTATAGTTCTGGGTTTTGTGTTTAAATCTTTGCTTCATGTGGAGTTAATTTTTGCATGCGGACTGAGGTCAGGGTGCAGCTTCATTCTTCTGCACGTGGACAGCCAGTTTTCCCAGCACTGTTGAAACGACTGTCCTTTCCTCATTGACTGTTCTTGACATGTTGTCAAAAATCATTTGACTGGAGGGTTTAATATAAATTATTCTGAAATGCTTCAAGTGGTTATTAACATTCCATATTTGTATTTCTTCCCTGTCCCCAATTTAGGTAGTATCACGTTGTTTGCCGCCATCACCATCATCCTGGGATGCTTTAAAATTGGGTACTTCATTGGATTTTCTGAATGTTTATCAGCCACGGAAGGAGTTTTCCCGGTCACTCATGCAGTGCATACGCTGTTGCAGGTAAGCCAGGCTGGTGTTCATGCCTTGGTGCCTGGTGAGGGTACCAGGTGTGTGCAAACCTGATACATCAAGACATCTGTTGGGGGGAGAGCCTGGTTCTATCTCCGGGGCTCAGTGCTTCTGCTGCCTCTCCCGGGGCACCTGTGCCCCTCGGCTGTCTGCACAGGAACCCTATGAGGCAAAACTCGTGACAATGTCAGAAGTTCCACTAAGTCACGGTCTGCCAGAAAAGAGCTGGGGGACTTTGGTTTCCTGGGAGATTTTTTCATACAGCAGTTTGGTTGAGATGTAACCCAGAGACCTTACAGTTCACCCCTTTGCAGTGTGCAGTTCAGTGGTTAGTATATTTAGACGGTAATGCTACTGTGTTGATGATCAATTTTAGAACATTTTCACCACTTCCAGAGTAACCCTGTGCCATTACTGTCACTCCTTGGGGTCACAGACACATTTTGTTTGCTCACTTGTGGATTAAAATCTTTTTGAAATGTATAAGATTATTTTTCTCATCATTGGCCAACTTGGTGTGGCTAAGAGATCACACACACACACACACACACACACACTAAATTACGTCTCTGTAATCCAAGTCTGTAGCTTACAACCAGAAAACTCTCATTTGGAAGAGATGCAGCTTCCATCCTTAGCAGAAATCCCCAATAATGGCTGACAGAGTGGGGATCCCTGTTACTCTCTAAAATAATGTTACTATCAATATTTCTGTAGAACTTTTCACATGCAAGTCTTGTCATTTATCACGTCTGTGATGCTTCCAGCAATCCCACCAGGGCGGGCAGGTCGCTGGGTGTTGGGTCCTGGTCTCCATTTCCCAGGAAGGCCCTGGAGGCCCCAGAGGATTCCTGCTCCACAACCAAGACCCCGGGGGACCCTGGGCACCGTGGCTTGCTCCAGGGACACTGTCACTGCCCAGACGCTCCTCGACAACCAGGTCAAGCCTGTCCTTTAGGACCGAGCCTCCCCCTCCAGAGACCCAACCAAACCGTGTTTTAATGCCACTTTTTTCCTAATGTGGTTCCCAGTTAGTGGATCCTGGTGACTTCCCAGGTAGCTTGGGTGACCTTAGGGAGTTTGTGAAAATGAAACACATTCTCCCAAAAGGAACCAAAAGGAACGCGGTTGGTGTGGGAATGTAGAGTGGTCCAGCCCCTATGGAAAACAGTTTGGAGGCTTCTCAAAATTTTAGAAATAGATCTGCCCTGTGATGCAGCAATTCTGCTCCTTGGTATCCGTCCAAAGCATGCAAAAACATTAATTCAAAGGGATATCTGCACCGCTGTGTTCATTGCAGCACTGTTCGCAATGGCCAAGCTAGGGGGACAATCTAAGTGTCCAAGGACAGAGGAGTGGATTAAGGAGACGTGGTGCCTATGCACAATGGAATACTATTCAGCTATGAAAAAGAAAGATGAAATTTTGTCATTTGTGACAACATGGATGGAACTGGAGGGGGTGATGTGAAATAAAGTCAGAAGGAGAAAGACAAATATTGGATGATTTCACTCATATGTGGAAGACAGAGAAACAGAACAAAGGAACAGAAAATTAAACCAAACAAGCCCTGGAGATCGACTGTAGTATTGAGGCTACAAGAGGGGGAGGGAGAGATGGGGAGCAAGTGGGAGAGGGGGGCTCGATGTACTGTGGTGGAGAAGGAGGGGGCCTTGGTGGAGGGCGTGGTGTGGTGACACTCACCTGAGGGGTTCCAGACCATGTCTCTGAATCACTCACATGCTCTTAACCAGTGTTACCTCAATACAAAATAATACACTTAAAAAAAGAAAAGAAACCGTCTCTGTAGTGAAGCTCCTTGAGGGAATGGTGCATATGAGCTGCAGTTTGGCTCTGAGGTACAGTAGGTTGAAAGCTTCCGGGGAGACAATTCAAGGGGCCCCCTTGCTTAAGAGTTGTTCTGGGCTGAATGTGTCTCCCAAATGTAGCTGTTGGAAGCCCCATTCCTACTACCTCAGAAGGTGGTTATTGGAAGAGCAGGGGCTTGCAGAGGTCGTCAAGGTCAAGTGAGGCTGTCAGGGTAGACTCCAGTCCAACATGACACCAGGGGTGTCCTCGTCGGAAGAGAGCAGGACGCAGACACCCTTGGGGGGGTGGCATGTGAAGCCCCTCTGGAAGGCGGCATCCGTACCCCAAGGCAAGAAGAAAGTCTCAGGGGGACACCTGTAGCTGTGGTGATCTCAGACTCGTCACCTCGGAAACAGAGAATGAACACGTTTCCAGCCGTGGTGCTTTATTATGGAGGTGCAGATGGCCCGATGCAGGGCTGGTTATTTACCCCGGGGGTCACATCCCAGGGTGACAGAGTCTTGCACCAGCAGCAACATGGAGAGCCTTGGGGAGACCACAGAGGACACCCCTGTTCTGTGCTTTCCACGTAAAGGCAGTGACAAGCTTCTGTGTGTTGCTGGGGAGGCAGGGCGGGAAGTCGGCCCTCGCCGTGCGCAGAGGCCGTGGCTGGGTGCTCCCAGCTGGGTCCTGCTGCTGGGCGGAGTGGCCTCTTGACCGGGCGTCTCTGCTGCCTTTTAAATTGCCAGATGTTTCAAGATTCATCCCGACCAGCTGCCCAATGTCGGCACAAGCTTTGTGGGCACGTGGCAGAAGGGCCGTGTGCCATGTACTTTCTTTGGTGCCATCAGCTCTTCTTTCTGTAGCAATTAATTGCAAAACAAAGATTGAGTGAGGCACATTTTTTTAAAAGACTTTTTTATTTATGCATCCAAGCTGGGGTGCAGGCCAGAGGTGGGGGGTGGTGAGAGGACTCACCAGAGACAGAGTGGGGAGCAGAAGAGGCAGATCTACTGAAATCCACTGCTAAGGGGAGCAGCGGGGAGACAGGAGAGGTCTGCTGCGCCATGTGGGAATCTCCCTGGCCGGGGATCGAACTCAGGCTGCAGTGGCTGTGGACAGCATCATAGTGCTGCACCCAACCCACTGCGCCACCAGGGAGGCCCCGAGTGAGGCACATTTTGACGGTGCTGCGGCTTGGCACCAAGGAGGTCTCACTGTGCGTTGTGTCTGCAGGAAGCCCCCCCACATTTTAAGGGGCCACCTCACCGCACCACTGCCTCCAGGGCAGGTGCTGTCCTCATCCAGCTTCACAGGTGGGCATGGTTCTGACCTGCAGGAGGTTGGGGAGTCGGGGCTCTGGTTCAGGTCTGCTACCAGCCGCCCCATGTCCCCCACCCTGTTCAGCACCCCCACCCCGCGTGGCTGCTAGCGACATCCTGGTGAGGGCCCTGGGGGCGAGCACGGTCCCCGCGGGGAATGTCGCTGCCGCCGGAGATGACAGCAGCCACTTGCCTTTTGTGGGGTGGGAGGTCGCGGCTGCCCCCATCTCCCGACACCTCTGGGGTCCCCAGCAGTTTTACAGCTCGGTGTGCGGGATCCTGGTGCCTCCCACTGATGTGCCTCTTTTGCCCCCACCCCATCTAGGTGTACTTCCTGTGGGGACACGCCAAGGACATCATCCAGTCATTCAAAACGCTGGAAAGGTACAAGCGCGGCAGCGTCTGCAGGTCGAGCTCGGAGTGGGCTGGGACAGGCGAAACATCGCTGCTCCTGGCTGGGTTGGCGGCCAGAGACCGACTGAGCCCCCAGCCTGGTGGGGGCGGGGCCCCGCTTTCAGCCTCTCCCTGGGAGCCCCTGGAAGTCGGGCGATGGGGGCTTGTGCTTCCACCCCGCCACCTCAGACACGTCCCCTCTAGGGCCTCAGTTTCCCCCCATCTCAGAGTGGGGAGAACAGCGTCGCCAGCTCCTGAGGACGAGCCACGTAACCACGAGGCTCGTGCTGGGCCCTGAGCAGCTCTCCGTCCGGCTGGGTCTCCGTCCAGCTCGCTCGCTCATGATGGAGGGAAAGAATCTATAGGATGATGGGTGAAGTACCTGAGTGCCAGGTGTTCCTCTTCCCTGGCACACGGAATGCAGGGGCTGGTATTTGCTTTATGGACAGATCCCTCTTCATATGAGCCCCAGTGGGAACAGAAAGCTCCCCAGCAGTGCTGAAAATGACGCTGATATTGAAAAGATTGATTTACGGTCACCACTGGAGGGAGCTACTTCAGAAGCTGATTGAAACGCAAACAACTTTCATGAACCTCTTTGTGCAAAAAGCATCAGCCTCTCAAGCAGTTAGACATTGATTAAGCTCCTGCTGGGTGCAGACCCACTGTCAGGGATGTTGGGGTGTGCAGGGGTAAGAGTCCAGCCAGCCCAGGAGTGTGGGTGGTTCCAGGAGTCCCACAGGCAGCCCCGGGGGTGCCCCTAACTCAGTCTTAAAACTTTGTGGGGGAGGGGCAGGGAAGGGGCTCCTATCTCCTGGGGGAGGGGAGGGGACAAAGGGTCACATCTAGGACCGATGAGATCCAGGACCCTGGGGCCCAGAGATTGCCCCACCCGTGGGGCAACAATTGCGGAGGAACAATTGCCGATTTTGTTCTTCAGCCTGGGTTTTGCTCTGTCTCCTCCACTGATGTTCTTTCAAAATGGCACTTTTGGTTTTCCTGATGAAATTTGTAAGGACACGGCAGAATTTAAAAATGACCACAACGCCACTGCTGTGGGCTGAAAGTTCGTGTCCTTCCAGATTCATCCGTGGGAGTCCCTGCCCACAATGGCAAGTCTGCCTGAGGTGGGGCCTTTGGGAAGTGAGGTGTAGATGAGGTCACAGGGTGGGCCGCCATGATGGGATTAGCGTCCTTAAAAGAAGAGGCCCGGGAGGGCCTTGTGGAGACATGGGGAAGGCGCCCAGCTGCTGCAGCCGTGGAAGAGAGGCCTCCCCAGAACCACTGCAGCACCCTGGGCTTGGACTTCCGGCGTCTAGGGCTGTGTGAAATGTCTGTTGTTTGTTCTAGCAGCCCCAGATCTATGCAGTGCTCGTTACAGCAGCTCGCGCTGACGAGGCTAGCTCTACTCAGAGGCAACCACTGCTAGCATTGTGGTCTGTTTCCTTCCAGTCTTTTTTCCCTGAAAAAATGTGATGTTGATCCACCATATACACCCCTCCCCGACGCTA
The DNA here is from genome assembly GCA_004024925.1 of Scalopus aquaticus. Taxonomy (NCBI): domain Eukaryota; kingdom Metazoa; phylum Chordata; class Mammalia; order Eulipotyphla; family Talpidae; genus Scalopus; species Scalopus aquaticus. The sequence goes on along the minus strand of PVIJ01003079.1, from coordinate 67,231 downwards.
CTGACCCAGCACCCTGGTGTATCACAGCCGGGGTGAGCCGGGACTTCAGCAACAGAGACCGATCAGCTCTTCATGGTTCTGGGGGCCCCAAGTCCAAGATGGAGGTGCCAGGGGTGTGGTTTTGGCATCCCCCGGAGGCCTCCCTTTCTGGCTGGCAGGCGCCCTCTTCCTGCTGTGTCCCCCAAGGCCGACCCTCTGAGTGTGTGCAGAGAGCCTGAGATCTCTGGGCTCTCTTCTGGATCAGAGCTTCTTTCCCAAACTGTCAGGGAGTGGACTGAACCAGAGGTTTAGTTGTTTTCCTCTTATTTTGTCTGTAGGCCAAAGTGCTTAACAATTTTAAATTACTTAGTATCTCTAGGTTTTAGATTTAGACTTCGCTAGAAAAATTGGAAGATGTGGCAATCCCTAGTGTCCATGGCAACAAGGGGCTAGCGTTGAGTTGGAGTTGTTTCTTCCAGATGGGCCCTAACCCTTCAGTTTGCTACAGTCCCCACTACTCCCTGTTGCCTTCGACTCACTTGACTCATCGATATTTCCTGCTAGGAATGAAGGCTTGGGAGTTTGCCATCCCTGTTCTTACTGTTTTCTTTTAGTCTTTTGAGCCAATATTCCACTATCCCCTGCTTTTTGTACGCACAGGGCTTTTCTTCTCATCTGAGAATTCCCCTTAGTGGTTTGAGTCCTTTTCTTTTCCCAAGGGTGAGGCTTAGAGGAACAGCAATTTTGAAAGCAGGCTGCAAATGTGCACTGAGATCAGAAATGGCACACAGAGACTTCTCTTTATTGTGGCCTGGAGCTACGGGACCCCAGCATGAGAAAGGCCCCTGGTGAGGAAACCACATCTGCCCTGTGTTCGTGGGATAATTTCCAGGCCCAGCCGACAGGTGGGTGCCAGCATGCAGGGAGCTTGCTAGCCGAGGAGTCTGCAGCTGCAGCTGGCATCAGCACCAGCTCCTCAGGTTCAAGGGCCCTGGGATTGGACAAGCATCAGGACCAGGGCAGAGGAGAAGAAAGGGGAGCTGTGTGCATTATGAAGGAAAGAAAAGGCGGCCAGACCGAGGCAAACAGCATTGTCCGCCCTTGTCAAAGGCGCCGTACAATGCCGCCCAGATGCCGCAGGGAAGGCTGGCCGCAAGTCCACAGCCGCTGGGCAAGCAGATGGGCAAACACCTGAGCTTGGGGGGCTGGTTCCTTCTCCAGCTGTGCCTGGGCGTTGTGCAGCTGCCCAAGGGAGCCAGGCTTCAAATGGGTCGGCTGGGGTTAAACTGCAGAGAAGGGACAGGGGCACGGCTGAGGGCCCGATTGTGCCATTTTCCTGTGGGCAGATCGTGGGCAGGCACATTCTCAGTTAGATGGGGGGGGCAGGCATGCTGCCTCTGGGTCTCTGCCCTCGGGTTGAGAAGTGACTCCTACAAAGAAAGTCCTCCCAAATCGCCGGAATTTGCTTCACCTTTGACATGCAAGGCCCAAGGTCAAGTGCTCCGGAAGCCACTGGCATGGTTCCGTCTTCAACCTGGGGGCCTGGGAAGACTTTGGAGGTTTGGAAGCAGCCAGTGACCCCTTGGGAACCACACCACCCCCAGACCTCTCCTTCGCTCCCCAGGGTCCAGTGTCCACCTTCCGCTTCACCCCCCGCTGTTCTTCCGGAGGGGCAGTGTGGCCTGGAAGCAAAGGCAGGTCTCTGGGCTCAGACCGGCCCAGCCCTGCTGCTCACTGACTTGTCAGAGCCTGATGAGGCTGCTTACTCTGTGCGACCCTGTGTTATTTTCCGGCCCCTACCGGGGACTCCGGCAGTTGAAGAATGTCATCCCAAGACAACTCTTCCTATGTTTCCACTCTGCCATCCAGTGGGTTGGGGTTTCATTCCGGGCTGGGTGACTCATGTTCACAAGCTGGCTGCCACAACTCCAGCCTCCAGCTTTGTATCCAAGTCAGAAAGAAGGGGAGAGGGACAGAAGGCGGCTCTTTCAATCTCATTGCTTTCTTCAAGGGAACAAAGCCTTTTCATCAGTGCCAGCAGCCTCCCTCCCTTCTCCCTCCAAGCCCACCGCCTTGGCCAGAATGGCCCAGTGGAGGGGAAGCCAGACAGCGAGTCTCCGGCTGGTTTCAGTGGCAATGCAGAGGGGTGGGTGTGCTCATCGGGTTGGCCAACCATAGGGTGCCCCCAGCTCTCCAGATTTCCACGGCAGTGCTTTCATCTGTCCCTCATTCTTCTCTCCACTTTTCCCCCAGAAGAAATGATTTGGGGTATGGTGGGCTGGGTTTCCTGCTGCTAGTACGTTTCCATTTCGGTGTGCTTGCCTCCAAGACCTAGTTTCCTTTTGTCCTGCAGACAATGAGTATTGGCAGGTTCCAGATGAAGGCAGGAGGCTGGGACTGTGGTTTTGGAGGTCCCGTGGAAATGCCCCTCCCGGCCACACGGGGTGCCCACCCAGAGCCTGAGCTCTCAACCCACCCGGGGCCAGAAGAAACCAGAATCCCAGCTCAGAAGGAGTGCGTGTGTGCATGTGCGTGTGCGAGCTCGCATGTGTGCACGCGTGCGTGTGTGTGCACATTCGCACGCGCCTGCCATGTCCAGCGGCCCGTGGGGCTTAGAGCTTCCAGGACTGCTCAGGGCAAGTCCTTGTGTTTTGCAGGTTTGGGGTGATCCACTCGGTGTTCACTAACCTGCTCCTGTGGGCCAACAGCGTCCTGAACGAGTCCAAGCACCAGCTCAACGCGCACAAGGAGCGGCTCCTCACCCTGGGCTTCGGGAACGTGGCCGTCGGTGGGTGCGGGTGCGGCCCTGTGCCCCCGAGACCGGGGGGTTCAGAATGCCCGAGGGGCAAGCCCCACACAGACAGTCCTCTTGGTTGAGCCCTGCTAACCCTCTCGTCCTCCACCACGCTGAGCAAAATGAAGGTTTCCCAGTGACTGCACATTGAGGTGGCGTCTCCTTCCCTCTTCCTCCTCCTCTTCCTCCTCCTCCTCCTCCTTCTCTCCCTCTCTCACAGTTTCACCTAATACTTTTTTTTTAAAGATTTAAAAAATATTTTTGCATACAAGCTGGGGTGCAGACCAGAGGCATGGGGCGGCGAGAGGGTTCACCAGAGACAGAGTGGGGAGCAGAACAGGCAGATCGACCGAAACGCACTGCAGAGGGGAGCAGCGGTGAGGCAGGAGAGGTCTGCCGTGCCACGTGGGAATCTCCCCGGCCGGGCATCTAACTCGCTCCGCAGCCGCCGACAGCTCCACAGCGCAGTGCTTAACCGCTGCGCCACCGGGGAGGCCCTGCACCTGATACGCTGATGACCTCCTGACTTGCCTCTAAAGGCGGGTTGCAGGTCATCTTTAAGGCTCTGCTCCACATTGCATCATTTATCTAGAGCATTTTCTCTCCTTGCCATGGAAGCCGCTTTATGTCATTGCTAAGTGGCTCCCAGAGGTGTGTCCGTGTTTGAGGTGCCTGAATCAACCCCCGCTTGTCACAGCAGATAGTCTCAAGAGGAAATTCTTTGCAAATGAAAGGGGTGTTTTCCCTCACAAAGTTCTTTCTAAAAAATTAACTGGAAAATCACGGAGAGAACTGAGGGACTCGGAAGCACAATCTGCTGAGCGAGCAGGTGTGCACCTCCACGTGCTTCCGGCATGTGTCAGCCACAGCCCAGCAAAGCTGGGGAGAAAAACCCCATGGAAGTTTCTTTTAATGAAAAGAAAGAGGAGGCCAGCCACATGCCTTCCCCACCCAGCAGGCATCTGAACGTTTCCGTGGTGTTCCTCTGCATTTCTTCACTCTGTCTCTCTCTTCTCTGCTCATCAGCTGCGTCTGTGGCTTAGAAGATGGACTCACACTCTTTCTTCTTTGCCAGCTGCTTTTGTTCAACAATATCCTATGAACACCTTTCTATGCTAACAAGTCAGTGTCTACCCTGCCCTTTATAATGACTCCGAAGCACCGGTGGGTGAGCCAGGGCCGCGGACCTGGTTCTCCTTCCAGACCCTCACGGCGTTCCACGTCGCCAGGAATTGTGAAATAATGCTATTGATCCAACAGGTAGACCCAAGCCGACTCCAGAGAGAGAACACATCCCTGGGCTTGCCATTCCCACCTCGCTAACTCCCCTGTGCTCTGCTGTCTCCCCTAGTTCTGGACGACCACACGCCTCCGTGCAATTGCACTCCCCCATCGCTCTGCTCCGCCATCTCCCAGGGGATCTACTACCTCTACCCTTTCAACATCGAGTACCAGATCCTCGCCTCCACCATGCTCTACGTCCTGTGGAAAAACATCGGGCGCAAGGTGGACGGCCACCAGCCCCCCAAGATGCAGCTCAAGTTCCACGGGGTCGTGGTGGGCTTGGCGCTGGGCCTGGCCGTGCTGGCCGCCACTATCGGGGTGGTGGTGGTATATCTGGTTCAGATTGGCCGGTCCAAGACCAGGAGCGAGTCGGCGCTCACCATGTTCTACCTGTACGCCATCGCCCTGCTGGCGCTCATGGGGGCTGCGGGGCTGCTGGGAATCCGGATCTACCGGACAGACGAGAAATCCCTAGACGAGTCCAAGAACCCGGCCCGCAAGCTGGACGCGGAGCTCCTGGTGGGCACGGCCTCCGGCTCCTGGCTCATCTCCTGGGGCTCCCTCTTGGCCATCTTCTGTGCCGAGGCTCGGCCCCCGTACACCTGGTACAACCTGCCCTACTCCATCCTGGCGATTGTCGAGAAATACATCCAGAACGTCTTCATCATCGAGTCCACTCACCGGGAGCCCGAGAAGCTCCGCGAGGACATCAGGACTCTGCGGGTGGTCGCCGTCTGCAACGGCTCCGCCCCGGCCCCTGCGCTCTCCAAGGGCGGGCCTGTGGCCCGGGACGGCCAGGCGCCACCCGCAGTCAACGGGAACATGTGTGTGCAGGAAGGTGGTGGCGAGGAGGAGGAGGGGGGCAGGGGTGGGGCCCTGGGTCCTTCCTGCCACCCCTGCTTCCTCCAGGGCAACGCCAAGAGAACGGTCTTGAGGAATATTGCAGCCTTTTTGTTCCTCTGCAATATTTCGGTAAACTGCATCACATTCTTTTTTTTTTTAGATTTATTTATTTATGCATACAAGCTGGGGTGCTGGCCAGAGGCATGGGGCGGCGAGAGGGTTTACTAAAGACAGAGCAGGGAGCAGAACAGGCAGATCGATGGAAATCCACTGCTGGGGGGAGCAGCAGGTGAGGCAGGAGAGGTCTGCTGCGCCCTGTGGGAATCTCCCCGGCCGGGCGTCGAACTCACATCGCCACTGCCGACAGCTCCACAGAGCAGCGCTTACCCGCTGCACCACCAGGGAGGCCCTCATTATTTATTTCTTTAAAAATAATCAGTGCTTCGATTTTTCTTGCCTTTTTTCCAGTGAGGAGTGGAGGCAGCTTGTAGTCAAAGTAATTTCAGTGTAAGGTTAAGATGAGGATGGAATGTAGGCTTATGTGCTAAGACCCTTATCTGTTGTGTGCCAGGGGTGGGGGTGGGAGCTGAAGATTAAAGGGCACAAGACTCTAGCTCCCTCTTTAAAATGGCCAGTGAGTGGGGGAGAGGGACAAAGAGAAAAACGTAATACAAGGAGCATGACAGATGTTGGGACGCGGGCAGGTGAACCATGTAGAGGGAGCATGGATCCAGGGAGGAAGCTAATGAGTAGGGGTGCACGAAGTGAGGCCACATCTCAATTCAGAATATTTTTTGGTTGCAAGTAATAGAAAGTTTGATCTGCAGCGTCTTCCATCTTAAAGGCATTTAATTATCTCGCAAGAATTCTGGAGGTTGGCTGCTTGGGCTGGTTTGGCAGCTGAATCCAGTTATCAAGGATCCAGGTGCTCTTCATCTTTCCTCTTGACCACGTGTGGTGTGGAGCTTGTCACCTCATGGTCATAAGACGGCTGCAGTAGCACCAGGCATCACATCTGGGTTGAGACAGGAAAAAGAGGAGGTGGAGTGGGGCTGGTAATGTCTCTCACATGGCCACCCTAGCTGCAAGGGAGGCTGGGAAGGTGGCTGTTTGGCTTTTGAGCTTCTGGGATGGAAGGTATCAAGGGAGAAAAAGCCATAGACAGCTATCCAGTATTGTCTGCTCCAGCATCAAGGAAAGGCTGGAAGCTTACCTGGTGGTCAAGACAAGGACAAGTGTTTGGGGCAGAGGGCACACAACATGCAAAGGCCCCACGGTGCATTTGGGGAGCACCACATTAAGCAGAACAGCATGTGGGAAGAGGGCTGAGTGTCCGGCTGCTGAGTCAAGACTTGACTACTTGAATCTGGTCGTTGTGTTGGGTGCTGTTGTGACCCTGGAAGGCTGGTGTGTGGGGACGACCCCTTACCAGCAGTGGGAAGCCTGGAGGGAGAGCAGGCCAGAGGTGGGACGGCCAGAAGAGAAGCCCCTGCAGCCCCCAGGTAGGAAACTAAGGGCCCTTACACCTGGGCAGCGTCGGTGAGGATGGAGAGAAAAGAATAGGGAGCATTGTGTGTTGGTGGGATTTTTTCCCAGAGACAGGAAGATGGGTTTGGGGGGAGCTTGGTAAAAAGGCCTCACACAGGCCTCTGCAGTGACCGTGGCTGGGGGTGGGGGTACCCCAGTCCCTGAAACCTGCCCCCCACCACAGCTGGGTCTGCACTGCAGCCTCGGGAGCAGCCCCGCCCCAGCCTTTCCCCATCAGCCCATCACCCGAGCTCCACGCTCTGGTTTCTGAGGGTGCAACCCATCCGGAGGCTGCCACTTTTGATTTCACCCTAAGGCCCCCAGTGGGGAGGCCACATCCCTGCCATTAAGTCTGGTAGCTTTGGGTCACCGGGGCCTCTGTCCCATGCCAGGTCAGCTAGGGAGAAATTTGAAGGGAGAAGGGGTCCAGGAGAGTTCGGTCTGGGGCCTCTACTTTCATCTCATACGTTTAAGGAGCTCCCGCTGAAAGCAGCCAGAAGATGGAGATCTTGGGGAGGGGGAGACGCAGCACGCCAGGGGCCAGCTTCACGGCAGCCTTGGGAGGCTGCACTGACCCCGTGCCGGGCAGAGGCCGCCGGGGAGCAGGATCTCTTTGCAGGACCAGCCCTGTGGCAGAAGCTGTGGCTGGGGGCTGGCGCCCGTGTCCACAGGGAAGCCTGCGGCCGCGGGGTGGACGAGAGCAGCGCAGACACGCGCAGGGCGGGCTCACTGTTGGTTTGGGCAGCCCTCGGGGGATTTTTGCTGGCTTTATGCGCTCAGGGAACCAGGCACAGGCACGGCAGGCAGGGAGGCAGGCGTGCAAGGGGGCAGGCGAGCGAGCCCCCCAGCTCCCCGAGAATCTCCGTGCTCCTCTCGGGCCTCTTCGGCGTTCTGGGTCTCGTGGCCTCTCGGCCTCACGGCCTGGCCTCAGAGTGGTCTCCTGCCGCGCTGCCGCCGCTGCCTTTATGCCTCGCCCCTCGGCGCAGGTGTGAGCGCTTGCACATGCGCAGGCCCTGCTCTCTGGGCCCCGGTGTCCGTGATCACCGCCCGCCCACGCCCACGCCCCTCGCTCCCGGCGTCCACGCCAGATGCCCGAGGGCTCAAAAAAAGATTTCCCTTACCCTATGAGGAGGCAGGGTGGTGCGTGGTGGGGGGAGTTCAGGGGCCTGGAGGGCTTCCGGGGGGTGGTGGTGGCCGGTGGGGGTGGCCGACGGGCAGAGTGACCAGCCCGTGGAGGCGTGGGCGCAGAGCGGGGCGGGCTGGCTGCGCCTCAGGAGCGGGAAGGAAGCCCACGGGGCTAGAACTCGGTGGAGACAGGCGAGAGGGGCCGACCCGGACTTCCTCCGCCAGGGGCAGAGCCCCGCAGGCCCTCACGCCTCCGGTGTGGGGTGCCGGGGTCTGATTCTTGGTGTCTGACTTTTAGTCTTTCGGTGTGGGAAAGAACACTTCGCGATTCGCCCTTCCTCGGTGTGCCGTCGGGGGTCTCACTGCTGTGTAGCCGCGTCGAGCCCGGCCCCTTACAGAAAGCGGTTTGCTGCCCGGCCCCAGCCGCCCGCCCGCCCTTCTCCTTGGGGACTGGTGGCCCCCACCCCACGCGACTGGCGTCCCTGGAGCAGGCAGCCGTGTCTGTGGCTGATGTCACTTGTCACGCACGTGCGGGGAGGGGCGCTGGGGGCTCTGGCTCCCGCTGCTGCCTGGAGGGTGACGCTCCTCACGGGGGCAGCGCAGGGCACGTCAGCCTCCCAGTGGTGCCCACCTCTCCCTGGGCAAGGCCTGGGTTGTAGCGCGACACTGAAGGGAGCCGGAGGGAGACCGAGGACTCGCCTGCCCAGACCCAGGGCCTGGCCTGCTAGCACCAAGGGGCTTTGCAGCGCGGCTGTGGTGCATGGGTGACCTCCACTGGGGGCCAAGCTGGGGCTGAGGGGACATGCAGGGAGGTCCTGCCCACACTGGTTAGATCAAGGAGGGCTTCCTGGAAGAGGTGGTGTCTCAGGCCTTGGAGAAGGGTAGCACTGGACAGCAGAAGGAAGGTGGGGAGTCCCTGAGGGGCAGTAATGGGAGGGCAGCCCTGGAGCCTGGGGAGTGAGGGCACATGGGGGGGGGTGCTGGAGCCAGGCGGGAGGAGGTATGGAGTCGAGAGTGGGTGCCACTGAGCACATTTGGACTCTCTTGAAGTCCATCGTGAACCACTGGTGAGGGTCAGCAGCGTGACGAGGTCAGACAAGGGTTTTATAAAGATCCCTCCACAACCCTGGAGCAATGGGGGTCGGAAGTCTCCCTCTGGAGGGGGCTTTGCAGCTGACTGGCTGGGGGCTGGGGATGGACAGACTCAGGTGGGTCTGAGAAGCGTTCAAGCGGGGGGCGGGGGGGGGTCAGAGGAAGAGAGGAGCAGAGGCTGAGCGGCCTGAGCCACTCACAGGTGTAACTCAGTCTCCCCCAGTCAGGGCAGTGCTGGGGAGAGTTGGGGGGCGGCTGGCAGGGTTCTAACAGCGCCCCTCACCCCGCAGTCTCCTCTTCTCTTGCAGCTCTGGATACCTCCCGCCTTCGGCTGCCGCCCCGAGTATGACAACGGACTGGAGGAAATTGTCTTCGGCTTTGAACCCTGGATAATCGTGGTCAACCTGGCCATGCCTTTCTCTATTTTCTACCGAATGCACGCAGCTGCCTCCCTCTTTGAGGTCTATTGTAAGATCTAGTCTGGCTCCATGAAAGGGGATTCACTGGCGCCACCTGGGCACGGTCAGGCTGGGTAAACACCAACTGCACCTTCGCGAGGGCCCCACTGCGCTGGGTGAAGGTAAATACGTCCCAGCAAGGTCGATGGGGGCTGGAGTCTGTCGTTGGCTCTTTCATTCTCAGCCAAGCCAGAGGAAAGAATCTAACCCCAGGCTGGAGAACACTGGCCCACAGTGTCTTTCGGAGAAACCATGTTCTGTTCCTGTTCCACATTCCAGGCTGGTCCAGCAAGCAGCCCCCCAGCCGTTGGAGGAGCACTCCCCCCTAAGATCACCCTTCCTGGGACAGATCGATGCAGATTCAGTCACATTTTGTTTCTCTTGTACTCGCTGACTATGTTTAATTTCTGGAGCAAAGCTATTTTTATCTTCTGGAGAGGCAAGTGTGTGTATAGATCAATATAAAGATATTTCTTTCCTGCTATTTGGGCACATTTTCGATGGTCACCATTTTTTTAAGTTTTCTAAAAATAAATTTTACTGTTCCCGCTCTCACTGTAAATGTAGACATGCTTATCAGAGGAAATTCTGGCATTTTAGAAGAGTGGAGAGAATGCAATCGGGCCACGCTGTAGTTAATCCGCAGCCACTCCCGGGTGCTGCTTTTAGCCTCCCAGGTGCACAGGATTCTCTCGATTGTGAGGATGTAACATCACCCTGGTATCCATTATCCCCCGCTTAGCAATATGTGAGCTTCGCCCCACTCTTACAAACTGTTCCTCTCATGAAGTACTGTGGATTACAGCCTGTCTAGCGATGCACCGTCATTCCCTTAGTTTCCTCCTGTTGGCTTTAGAATGTTTGTAACTTTTGTTTTTTGAAGTGATGCCGCAGAAATCAGCCACATGTGTGAAGCATGTCCTGTATTTAGAATTGTTTCTTTGGGGCAGCCATTGAGAATCAGGGTGCTGACCCCAAGCATCATAAATATTTTAAAAGCTCGAACGAGATGTTGATGTTTGGCAAGGTTTTGTATATGTTTTCCCATTATTATTTTAAAATCCTAATAAAGTCAGTTTACTTACTATACATGCTAATGCGAATATCTTTTTCACTTGAGTGTATATTTCTTTTTTGAAGGCCTGGGCAATGGGACATTAAGAAGGACCAGATTTTTTTACATGACTAAAATTCTTTATTTTAGAAAAAAACTAAAATATGGGGAGAGAGAGACCAAATGCGAAGTAGAGCCTCGGTGTGGACTTCCATAACAGCGAGTCCTCTCGGATCTCCACCCGCTGGGGAACATGAGACAACGTGTGGAGACATATTGGGTTGTGATAGTTAGAGGGCCCCACTGTCTAATCCTCCCACAGCGCTGGGCGGCCCCCACCACAAAGAATCACACGGCCCCAAACGTTAATAGTGTTGATGCTGAGAAACGGACCTAGAAGCAATTGCTGTTAATTTTCTACATGTGTGTACACGTGCAGGGGAGGGATTTTTTATACCGAACTTTCATATAATTTGCTTTTTTCCTCCTAATACACCAGTATGCTTCTTAACTATTTTAGAGTCCCTGCATCAACCCTCACACTTTAGTATGAATAAGAACCTTCTGTGGTGCTTGCTAGAATTCCTGCCCTGCCCGCCTCAAGTCCAGCTTCAGCTGCGTTCCGGCGAGGCCCAGGTGGTACCAACTCTCTTCCAGAAGCATCTCCGCAGGAGTTCAGGGACCCCAAGTCCAGACTCCAGAAAACACTGGATATTTAGAGACATTAGGTGGTTTTCCTACCCCTCTTTTTTTTCTTCCTATTATAAACGACTCCACTGCAAGCATCTCGGGCTGCAGAGTATTACACACAGCGTCGATGACAGCACGAGCTCCCTGGTTTCCCCAACGACCCCACTGGGGTTGGGTTAACCCCCTGGGCAGAGCGGAGCGCCCCAGGGCCTACGCTGCTCCGCGTGAATAGACGCGCCTCTTGGCCACGCCCACAGCGCTAGTCAGTTGCTGCAGGTGGAGGGTACCGTCTGTCAAACCCAAGACCTTTTCCTCTCTTAGCCGCATCATTCTTATTTAGACAGGGTAGACATTTTAGTAGTGGACCAAATAGTCATCATTAGGGAATGACTGGAATTCCACATTTTCTTGCAAAGCAATAACTGACAGCAATAGCTTTATCATCTTAGAAAGTTCGGTAAAAGAAATCTTCCACCTGGATGGAGCGCGGCCGTGCAGCGCGTGGCCAGCAGGGGGCGCGGTGCCTTTGCTGCCGAGATGGCCTCACCTGTGCTTTCAGGTCAAAGTGAGGCGGCGGCCGGGTGGCCGAGCAACAGTGCGGACCCTGTAGAGAGCGTCAGAGGGGGCTGTCGCCACCCCAGGAGAGGGCTGGGAGGAGTCTGAGCCTCACAGGGAAGCTGAGAACGAGTTACACTTTCAACACGGCTTCCCTGCTCCCCCAGTTCTACTCCCCCCCCCCCATACCTGTCCCTATCAAGAGGCCTTGGGGAGACGTGGTGTTTGGAGCAGCTTTTTTGCTGGAATGATCATGGCACCTTCGCGGTGAACTTAATGTATCAGAGACACATGTCGATTCTCAACTGTCAACACGTGGAACTTAAATAATGACATCATGCAATGTTACTTCAACGAAAAAGAAATAAGAAAAACCTCTTTGGAAAGTAGAAACCTTCACAGTGGTCAGGATGAGACGATGAAGATGCCGATGGTGGGGTATATCCCATCTCACTGTGGGGTATATCCCGCCCTATGCCCCTTTAAGTCACAAGATGGCGCTGTAAGCCCGGTTGTTAGCAGAGTGTGGAAGAAGGTGGGGTAGGATGTGGCCCCCCTGCTTGCTCTAGCTGGGGGGTGGGAAGGGTGGGAGGGGTCGGCTCTCCAGGGGTGCAGTGCGGACTGCGCTCCAAGCTCAGACAGGGGAGCACCAGCAAACAGCCTTCTTTCTGGGGCAGCAAGAAGTGGAGCTCGACTGTCTCCTGCCAGTAGCAGGTGACACGGAGGGCCCTCTAGATGTTTCTGCAACACCTGTTGGGTGATTGGTCTTAACCTGGCAGCGCAAACCCTGTCTCCCTTTGCCGAGACTGAAATAGAGCTGGGCACGTGAATAGGTGTAGACCAGGAGATGGCGAACTATGACTAAGGTAAGATGGCTTTTAGATTTTTGAAAAGTGGTAACACACACACACATAGACACAGACAGACCACACATGCACATAAAGCCTAAACTATTTGCAGTGGGAAATGTTTGCTGCCCCCTGGTCTTAACAATGAGAGGTCAGGTAAGGGGTTTCTGATGGGTAGCCCTGGAAGAATTTTGATCTTCAGTAAGAAAACACTGAGAGGGACCTCCCTAGTGGCGCAGCGGGTTAAGCACAGCGCTGTGGAGCTGTCGGCAGCAGTGATGCGAGTTCGATGCCCAGCTGGGGAGAATCCCACATGGTGTGGCAGATCTCTCCTGCCTCGCCCACTGCTCCCCTCAGCAGTGTATTTCGGTCCATCTGCCTGTTCTGCTCCCCACTCTGTCTCTGGTGAGCCTACATCCCAGCCTACATCCCCCCTATCCCCCCGACAGATGTCCCATCTCTGATCTACATCCCAGCTTGTGTGCATAAATAAATAAATGTTTAAAAAAATACTTAAAGAGATGAGAGAAGGTCTGACCATCTTCTTGCCTGAATGTGGTTGTTGGAGGACATCAAGCCTGGAGCTGTCACAGCTAGTTTGTGACCATGAGGCAAACAGTTCAAGAATATCATGGAGAGGAAGCTGAGTTCTTGAAAACACCTCTGTAAGATTCTGGAGCCCGCTTTCACTAGATGCCTGTTTTGGGAAATAATCAAATGCTGTTGTTTAAAGAAGGGCAGGCCAACTTTTTCTGTAGAGGGCCAGAGAGAAAAGACATTGGGCGTCATGGGCAACTACTGTTGCAACTACTCCATTCTGCCATAGTATCTGAAAGCAGCCACAGGCGATACATAAACGCATGACTGGGGCCCCTGTGCCAATAAAACTTTATTGACTAAAACAGACTGTGGGCTGGCTCTGGCCCTGGGAGCTGGAGTTTGCTGCCCTCTGCAGGTTGTTGGGTGTTCTGTCACTTGCAGCTGCCCCATCCTGCTTCACCCCCTGGCCTCCCTCCTTGGGTTTTGCAGGCTCATCATCCTCTTCTTGGTCATTTGGTTTTGGGGCTTCCAGAACACAAACCTGGATCCTCACTTTCGGCTTCTCAGTGCTCTCCTCTTTTCCCCTAGGAGTGGGGGTGCTTTGAGACCATGAAAATATCCGGGTCCCCTCCAGATTTTTAGGGAGTGATGATTCCTGTTTTAAATCATGTTGCTGCCGTGGCTGCAAGCTATGACCTTCCAGCTGGGAGCCTGGGATGCTTATCGGCGGGTGTTTCATTGTAAGGAAGCTCCTCCCTCCCTCCCTCCCTCCTTCATTTCGCCACTGTGCATTCACAGATTCTCATGTTACTCCGTGGCTTATGCTCCACGGTTATTATGATTGATCTTTTACATTGTGTATTCCCCTTGGGTAACCCACCACCAATTCACCCGTGACCCATCACCGTGGTCCCTTGTGCCTTTTCTACCCCATTTTGAGCCCTTGTCCTCTCCCACGCTCTCTGGGTGTCTCTCTCATATTTGGTTCCCCTATATCCCTGTTATAAGTGAAACCATTTGATATTTTCCTCTTTCCTTCTGGGTTACTTCGCTGAGCATGATTCCTTCTAGTTCCATCCATGTCGCAGCAAATTGCAGGTGTTCATCATTTCTGAATGCTGAATAGTATCCCATTGTGTATACGTCCCACAGCTTCTTGATCCACTCATCTATTTTTGGGCTATTGTAAACAGTGCTGCAATGAACATACGGGTGCATGTATCCTTTTGGATTATTATTTTTGTGTCCTTCGGGTAGATTCCCAGGAGTGGCATTGCTGGGTCGTATGGAAGCTACATTTTTAGCAGTTTGAGGAATCGCCATACAGCTTTCCATAGTGGTTGGACCAGTTCGCATTCCCACCAGCAGTGTAGAAGAGTTCCTTTTTCTCCACATCCTCACCAGCATTTGTTGTTGCCTGTATTTTTAATGTGTGCCATTCCCACTGGTGTGAGGTGTGAGGTGTGAGGTGGTATATAATGATTGATTTTGATGCTGAGTGGCCCCGCACGGGTCAGGGGAGTCCTCAGGGTGCTGGTCCTGCCCCTCGGACATGTCCTCATCTTTCTTTGGACACTTTCTTGCTTCCTGGCGCCCACGATGTCCAGGCCTGTCTGTAGTTCCCTGCTCCTGCTCTGCCATCCAAGCGGCCATTTCTCTGAGCCACTTGAGTACTTGGGTGAATGATATTTATAAACCAAGGTCTGGGTGCTGTGCAATTGAGCACCAGATGGAGGGAGAGAGGATCCCCAGATGGAGATCTGTGGGGCGCCCTGGCCACCATTCCGGTGAACAGCAACAAGGTCCTAGACATAGAGACACCCTCTCCCAACGGGAATGACGTCGCTGGGGAGGAGGGGGGGACCCAGGAGCACTGCTCTGCCGCCCTGTTTCCCTGCCCATCTTTTATTAAAAAAGAGCTGATGTTTGGGGCCGCCTCTTTGGTCCTCAGGTCCTCCCCATCTAACCATCCTCCTAAGGTTCAAAAAGGTGAAACCCCTGGCAGGGGCCCCAGCTCCTCCTGCTCTGCTGGGTTTATCCAGAATCATTCCCCAAAGGAAAAGTGGCTCTGGATGGGAGGAGGGGCGCGGAAAGGGCTCTCCCAAAGGTCAGGGCAGCCCCCTCTAGGCTGGGTGCTGTGGGGAGCTGGGAGCAGGAGCCTGTTCCTAGGGGCAGGGCTTCCCGCCCCTGTCCTGAAAACAGCTCGGAGCCGACCCGGACCCCCCTCTGGGGGAAGAGGATCATGGGCCCATTTGAGGAAACCAAGGTCCAGCGTCGTTAACTGGGGCGCTCAAGGTCACGCGCCAGGACTAAGGTCCGGACCAGGACTGGGTCTGGGAGAAAGCCCAGGCTGCCCTCTACCCCACTGCCACCCAGCTCCCCACTGCCCGGGCACCAAGGGGGCGGACACCTCTTCTTCTTCCCGGGGAGCCTCCTCCCTCGCTCCCTCTCTTCCCGGGGAGGGGGGGTGGCCCCGCAGCGCCCCACCGAGCTGCGGTTCGCCCCAGACTCGGGCAGGCAGCTCTGTGAGCAAGGTGCCAGGGCGCCGGTGGGCGGGTGAGCAGAGGGGAGCGGGGTGCGCGCGGGGCGGGCGCGCGGGGCGGGAGCAGGAAGGAACCGGCCGGCAGCTCGCGACCCCCGCCCCTGAGGTGGCTCGCTTCTCTGGCTCTGCTCACGGCCAGACACAGCCGCGGCGGCCGCCACCGCCCGGCGAGCTGCGGGTACCAGCGCCGGAGGGGCGCGCCGGGAGCGAGAGGGGTCCCCGCGCGTCCTGGAACCCTGGCGCAACGCACGGTGAGCGCCCCCGGGGCTCAGGGATTCGGTAGCGGCGTTCCCCGAACCATCCCCGGGGTGCCCGATGGGGCCGCCCGGGGGGTGCAGGGCTGAAGTTGGGACCAGCTCCCCCTGTGCCAGCCGCGGAGTCCGACATGTTGCCCCCGAGGCACAACGGCTCCGTCTACCGGGAGCGGTTCCAGCAGCAGCGGCGGGCCCGGGAGGGTGCAGTGGGGGGCTCAGAAGGGCGGGCACCGCTGGGGCCGCGCAGGCCATCACAGCGGGCCTCTTGAGCCTGCTCGCCTGGACCCTGCTGGGCAACGTGCTGGTGTGTGCCGCCATCGTGCGCAGCCGCCACCTGCGCGCCAAGATGACGAGCATCTTCCTCGTGTCTCTGGCTGTATCTGACCTCTTCGTGGCACTGCTGGTCATGCCCTGGAAGGCGGCTGCCGAGGTGGCCGGTTATTGGCCCTTCGGGGGCTTCTGCGATGTCTGGGTGGCCTTCGACATCATGTGCTCCACCGCCTGCATCCTGAACCTGTGCGTCGTCAGCGTGGACCGCTACTGGGCCATCTCCAGGCCCTTCCGCTACCAGCGCAAGACGACCCAGCGCGTGGCCTTCGTCGCGGTGGGAGTGGTCTGGGCTTTATCCGTCCTCATCTCCTTCATCCCAGTCCAGCTCCACTGGCACAGGGACAAGTCCGGCTCCTGGGGTGGGGCAGACCCACTGACCCGCCTGGGCAACGGGACGCCCTGGGACGAAGCCAGGTGGCCGGAGGCCGGGGCGGAGAACTGTGACTCCAGCCTGAACCGCACTTACGCAATCTCCTCCTCGCTGGTCAGCTTCTACATCCCCGTGGCCGTCATGGCCGTGACGTACGCGAGCATATACCGCATCGCCCGGGTGCAGATCCGCCGCATTTCCTCGCTGGAGAGGGCCGCGGAGCGTGCGCAGAGCTGCCGCGGCCGCCCCGCCTCTGCGCCCGCCGCCGGCCTGCAGATGTCCATCAAGAAGGAGACCAAGGTCCTCAAGACCCTTTCGGCGATCATGGGCGTCTTCGTGCGCTGCTGGCTGCCCTTCTCCATCCTGAACTGCACGGTCCCCTTCTGCAGCGGGCATCCCGCGGTCCCCGGCGTCCTCTTCCCCTGCGTCAGCGAGACCACTTTCGACGTCTTCGTCTGGTTCTGCTGGGCCAACTCCTCTCTCAGCCCCGTCGTCTACGCCTTCAACGCTAACTTTCGGAAGGCTTTTGCCCAGCTGCTGGGGTGCAGCCACCTCTGCTCCTGCAGCGCGGTGGAGACTGTGAACATTAGCGACGAGCTCATCTCCTGCAACCAGGCTCATCTCCTGCACACGGGCTTCCACGAAGAGATTGCAGCTGCCTGCTTGCAGACGCTCCCTAATGCCGTGACCCCAGGAGACCCCGAGGCGGAGAAGGAGGAGAAGGAGGGGGAAGGGAAGCAAGAGCAGGGGGAGGAGGAGCGGAGGGAGGAGGAGCGGAGGGAGGAGGGCCCGCGGCGCCTCATGTCCCACATCTGTCAGGCATCTCCAGGTGGGGGTGCTGCCGCCCCGGAGTCTGTCTGGGACGTGGGCTGCGAGGCGGAGATTTCATTAGGCAAAATAACACCTTTCGCCCCAAATGGATTCCACTAAACAACGCAGGAAATGCCCCTGGCATTAACAAGCGTGGACCCCACACAGACACACCCATTTCCAGGCCTGTCCACGTGCGGCCTTTCCTCTGTCTCTGTGTAGAACTGTGTACTCAGAAGCCTCCCCGGCTGGTGTGTCGTTGGAAGGAATTGGTGGAAGTCTTCAGGAAAAACTCAGCCACACACCCCAGGCTGATCAGAAAGAACAAAAGGCACTTTCAGAGACAAAGTGGTGTCACTGGGCTCTTAAAATAAGAAGGCACTTGGTCTTTAGAAAACAGACTCTCCCCTCCGCGTGGAAGCAGGCAAAGTCTGTGTTTTAAACACAGGTTCGGCGTGTGCAGCGCAGGTGAGGGTGTGTGTCCACGCTCTTTCTGCTCTGTGTGTGTCTTTACTGCAGCCGAGGATTCTTCCCAGTGTGTTCTGGTGTCTAATAAACACAAACAATGTCACTTTTGGGCTGACTGTCTTAGCTGAGCCAGACTGGAGCTGCCCCGGGCACACCCTACAAAACAGGGAAGATCTTTGCTGCATTTACCTTCTTTATGGACGGCTTGGTCTTAAAGGTGCATGCAGGAAAAGGGAAATGGAAGAGCTTCTGTTTTCTTTGACTTAAAATTAGTATATACACATCTTTGGTCCGTGCTGAAAGCCACTGCGAGACCGCATCATTAAACACAGCACCTCAAGCCCAGGTTCTAACACTTTCTCATTCAGACTATTAAAAAGATAAAATAACCTCAAACAATGCTTCTGATTCCTAGACCGATGCTGTTAGCTCATTGAAAAGTGCATAGAGTGTAACAGCCAGGTCTCTCAGTCTGGAACCTGTAGCGTTTTAGAGGTATGTGGCTTTTGATAAGTCATGTTTCCTGAAAAGCTTTGAGATGTGTGAGTCGATCAGTCTCATTTTTAAATCAGCATTTTCATTTCTGGATGACTGGCAGCCAGGGAATGCATGTCACTAAAATGTAGGAGTAGGAGATGCTATTTGAACGAACTTGAAGTTGGAAATTTATTGGGCTCCAGCAAAAAAGCTCAGCTAATTCCAATCTCTTGGCTTTTCCTCCGTGCAGTCTGCAGAGTGAGGGGGACCCGGTTACTAGGCTGCGTCCTCATCCAGAGTATCTTCCTATCGTTAGGGCTAAATGTGAGTGTCGTTAATGGAAGAAAATGAAATGTGAATATGGAATTTCTTACACGCCCTTGCTTTGAAACAGCCTCATCAAGGACAGTTCAATCAATTTTGGTCTCTTTGTGGGTAATTTTATTGTCAGTCTCTTAAACAGCCATGTCCTGATCACAGCAAAATGTGCAGCTTCTGGCACATGGTGATTAATACATATTTGTTGAGTGAATCACTGACTATTTCTGGAATGATGAGAGTGAAGTGAATGCTATTTGGTGCATTAATTTTCATATACAATTTAGTCAAATCAACATTGGAGCCTGAGGTCTGGGTTTTGACCTTTTGTGAACTGCGCTGCAGGGACTAGCAGACAGCCCAGGAGCGGGGAAAATCGCCCTGTTGGAGACTTCAGGGGATGGCGGTGTGACCTTGAGGGGCTTGCTTCACCTCTCTGGTTCTGTTTGCAATGAAAAGACTAGCAGAAGCGTGTTGTTTTCCAAACTGTGCTTCATGTGCAGCTATTAATGGATGGGTCCAGGGTGGAAATAAGTTCAGCCAAGGCAGGTGCTACACCTGTTATCTTCTCAGAGCTCTTCCTGTGCAGGAGGGGACTTCTGCACGGCTCCCCAATGTCTTGGACCCTGTGAATTCATGGTGGGGGGGATTCCTATTATGGTCTCTGGAGATCTGCTGCAGAAAATACAGTTTGAGAAACCGATTCATTCTGACATCTCCCAAGTGCATTCTTGTATTCTAAAGGACAGGCTGGTAGAGGCTGAATCTCATGTGACTAACACTCTAGGTCCCAGTTGAGATAATTTGTGTGTTAGGCAAGATGAATTATACTAGGCTTCGGAAGGCCCTTCTGCAAACTGTCACTCATCACTCATTCCAGCTCTCTGCACTTACCATGTGCGTGGCACGGCCTAAGGATGTCGTCCTCAAATCCCTGAGGCCCGGGCACTTAGGCTTTGAGGGACACCATGCTGGGCCGAGGGTGGGGGGCACGGGAGTCAAAGGCCTGGAGGTCAGGCTTTGCTTGGCAGGCGGGGAGAGCACAGAGGTGGGGTGCACCGGGAGGGCTGAGAGGAGCAGCTGGTCTGCTTGACACTGCCACACCTGGTAAGAATGTGATGGCACAGTTTGCAAAACCAACCCAACCCGCATGCTCCAGAGCTGTCTGCGTGGCCTCTGTGGCCTCACATCGTGGTCTCCCCATCCACACACCTGACATCATGTCCTGCGGGGCGCTCGGCGACTTCAGACCAAAGGGAGGCTGGTGGTGGTGTGGGGGGGCTGATGCTTTTGGCATTCTCAGGGCCGAGGTGCCTCCAGGCGGTGTCTGCAGTGAGGACCACAGCACCGTGGGGCGAGGGCTGATTAGGGGCCACTGCCACGAAGTGACAGTGGCAGCTTCGATCGGGCTGGGTGCTCTGCCCAAGGGTTCCCAGGCACCCACTGGTTGGCCCCCACGGTGCAGCTCTCCCAGCTACGATCCATGCAGGGCTGGGTGACTCCCCCCAGCAGGAAACTTAATTCTCAACGACACGAGGTGAAAGCTGCAAATGGGGGGATGATGCCCTTTAAGCCGGGCTGTTCCTGGTTGGAGAGTTAAGCTCAGGCTTCAAGGACCAGACCCATCACCCCATTAAATGGCCTGTCTCTTGTGGTTCCACGGCCCACAGGCCCGAGACCTGGGCCCTGGCCTAATGCTCCACCAAGAACCGCCCGCGCCCATCTTTTCTTGGGCACCCCTCAGCAGCAACCATCTGCGGTCGTGAAGAGCGTTTTTCTCACCTTGACATTGTCATCTGCAGCTGTCCCCCCAACTCCTCCTGTCCCCAGAGTCGTGGCTGTGCCTCTCCAGGAAGCTTGGCCTTTGGTCCTGCTGACCGACGAGGCCGGCCCAGCTGGCAGCATGGCAGCAGCAAGCTCAGCTCCCGGCCGGGGGCAGCTGTGGGAAGGATGGGCTCTGGGCACAGGTGGGTCTTTGAGCCCTGTCCGCGGTCCTCAGTAGGTCATGGTTATGGGTGACTTGTGCCCCAAGTTCATGTTGAACCTCTGTCCCCCGGCACCCCAGAATGAACCCTTTAGGGTCTTGGCAGAGTGATCAAGTTAAGGTGAGGGCAGTAGGGTGAGTCCTGACTGCTGTCCTTTAGAAGGACAGGTGGGAAAGCTGAGACCGGACAGCGCTGGAGATAAGCCCCCAGGAGCTGGTGCGGTGCAGCTGCTGAAGTACAGGTGGGCTGAGAGGAAGTGGGGTGAGTCCTATGGATGGGGAGTCCCAGTTAGCATAAGCAGAATGATAAAGGGGGAGGAGGACTGACTTCAGAGGGAGGATTTGAGAGCGCACGTGAGCCGGCCGGCGTAATGCGCTGGCAAGGTTGTTCTTAATCTAAGTGGGGGATCATTTAATCTAAGTAGGTGAATATTTCAAGCCAAGGGGGAGCAAATACGGACTCCCTGCAGGCTGATCGTGTGGTGTGTTTGGGCTGCAGGGCCGGAGCTCCTCTCTGTCCACTCCGCCTGCCCGTGGGGGAGGCCGCCGCTCTGCTAAGTGTGGCTGCGCCTGCTTCTGGGGGGCTGAGGATTGGCAGCATAAGGCGAGAGCTTATTAGTGAGGCGTCTTCACTCAGGGCCGCTCCGGGAGGAACAGGGACGTGTGTGTCTGTTTGATTACAGACGGGATTCACGGAATCACAGATGAGAGGCTTTGAGTAAAATGTTTCCTTTTAAAAGAAAACAACTAGAATTCATAATGAGAAGAAATGAATTTCAAACAAGCAGTGGCCTGTGGATACTGATGGACTGTGGAAAACAGTGTCCTGGGGTGCAGGGCACAGACGGGTGCTTTGGAGAGAAGGGCCCCACAGGAGGCAGGCATGTGGGGAATGGGCAGAACATTCTCCTTTGGGGGAGCTGTGGTGCTCCCCAGCATTCTCACCTCCCTCAGAGGACGGGCAGTGAGAAACGCCCTGAGCTCACCTACCCCAGGCTGCCCCCGCCCCTGCCAAGGCAGCTGACCCCGTTCCTGCTTCACTGGCAGACCCAGTAACTCCCCAGCAGTATGCGGGGACTCTGGGCTGCAGGAGTGAGTCAGGAACCCGGAGGAGGCGAGAGCCCGGCCTGGGGGTCGGGAGCTCTGGAGCCAGGTCTGCCGGGCGGATCTTGCCATTTGATGTGGGCAAGTCACTTACCCTCTGTGGGCTTCAGCCGGTCAGTTCTTCTGTTTCCTCATCTGTAAAATGGGACGGATGACAGTTGGGTTGTTTGAGGATTCAATGTGAGTTCCTAGAAAACCCTTAAAAGAGCTTGGATAGTATTATCTGAGTCCCTGAATCCAGCCAAGACTTAAGTCGGCTGCCTTGCTAGATTTCCAAACCAAGCAAACGAAGAGTGTCCTTCTTTCATTTTTAAGCCACTCTGAATCAGGATTTTGACACCTGCAACTGGAAAAATCTTTACTAACTGACACGGCTTAATTTGCTGAGTGTGTTGTGGGAGGCAATGTGGTTTCAGTCTAATTTTACAGGTTTGGTGTCTTCCACTATTTTAAAAGTTGATCTCTGTAACTGTCAAAACCTGGTTTTTAAAAACAACTGTTCACAATTAGCTTCTCCATTCAACAGTTACCTGAACCTGCTTATTATGTGGAAGGAACTGAGGTTACTGCTGGGGGATTAGCAGAGTGTGCCCATCCCCACTTCAGGCTGCTTAATTAGGATTGTGCTAAATTCAAAGAAGAAATGATAAGCACATGCGCAACTCCCTGTGGTCTTTCTGAGAGAAGCAAAGGGGGCGTGTGTGTGAAAGCACCTAACGTAGTTCCAGCATAGACCATTTTTTTAAATTTTCACCCATGAGCTGAAACTACAAACCTATTTCTGAAGTTCCTATCCCCATTACTGAAAATACCTTCCTTTAGATGTTCTGTTCTTTGAAATCTTACTGCGGATGCGACATTCTCAATTTGCCAAGTGTGGGGGATGAGATGCTGAGAAACACCTGCTCTCGGTTGAAGCGGAGTCTCGCCGTGGGCCTGCCGGAGACCTGGGCGTCCATGGCCCTTTGAACACTGCCTTCACCACCCGCACTTTGCTGAGAACCCGAGTTCTTCTTTCCCTTTCCTTTCTTACTTCTAAGCTCTAATTCTTGGCTGAGACAAACTGTAGTCCCCAAATGCTGCGATTTAATGAGAGGAAATTTACTTGATTTAATGTACAAATTTGCCAGGGGAAGTGGTGCTGATAAGGATAATTACATCCACATCTTACTGTAACTCACACCAAACATCTGCAGCTGTGAGCAGCTGCCAAGTTCCCATCACTTAAGGCGACCTCTGTTCTTTGGGGTTCACAACCGTGGAGTGTGCATTCATTGGTTTCCAGAGATGGATGATCAGTGGAAATGCAAGGAGAAGCCTGATTATGGAAGGCTCCTCCCTCCCAGAGTCCTCTGGCTTCTCATCACTATCCAAGGGGGAGGTCAGATTCAAGCTTTTTCTTCATAGACCTGTGTTCAGTCACAGAGAGACACCACAGGACACGCTGGCCCCAGGAGTATCTCCAGAGAATGTTAATTCTGGAATTATTTGAGGGTCTATGCTCTAAACAGTATGAACTAACTCACGGAATGGGGAGATATAACCAAAACAATATATCTATCAGCTAACTATCGCCTTTTAACACACCATGCCAAAAGTTGGTGGTTTAAAGCAACAATAATTCAATTTTTTTGTGGTTCTGAACATTGGTCGGGTGATTCCTCTGCTACATGTTCCTGAACCCAGACATACAGCCACATTCAGCTGGAGGGGGTCCTGGATCTGGGCTCAGTTGGGACAGAAAAGGCAGCTGATCTCCCCCTTGATACGATCTTCCATCCTTAGGGGGCTCCGCTGGGCTTCCTCACTTAATGACACAAGCATCTTCAGAGGGAGACATGCAACACAAGTGCTTTTCAACCTTCTGCTGTGTCACGTGTTCTGATGATGTCTTAGTTGCCAGGGAAAAGTACCTGGCCAAGTCTACACGCAGTGCGGTGAGGGATCACACGAGGCAGGAACACCGGGAGGCAAGATTCAAGGCCATTCAAGCTACAACCACCACAGGCCAGTAGGCATCCAGGGCCAGGGTGGAAGGGATCAGCGTGTGAGGTAGGGATATGTATCAGGGTCATCTTTCTGGAGACTAGGGTCTGTGGCCAAATTTCTGAGGTCCTGTCATGTAGTAATAGAAGCATCAAACTTCACTGGACTGGGATCGAGGACAGGGTTTAGATCGAGTGAAAGGAATAAAATAATGTTTACTTCACAGGTTATGTCCAACATCATAGTCAATGATGTGAAGATGTTTTGCAAACCTGAAGAGAAATCAATATGGTTATGAAGACCATCCAAGGTCAGCACCACGGACAGCGCAGGGAACACAGTTTCTCGTGACTGTGAATCGTGTTCCCTTAACCTGGAGGCACCCGTACCCCAGAAAAACAGCTTGCTGAGTGCCTAAAGAAATTTATTTGTTTCATATATTCTCACTTGCTTGGGCTCTTTCCTGTCATGACCTACTTGAATTGGTCATGAATCAGAGTAGCTCAAATAAGATGGAAATGTTGGCTTTCACGATGACGTTTGCTAAGCAGTTCTGGCTGCTCCGGCAGCTCTGCTCCAGGGTGCCCAGGCCAAGGATTCTTCTTGTTCATTTCCCTGCAGCCCCCAATGTCACTGTCTACATCTGCGGTATTTTATTTGCTCCTCCATCCAATAAGTAATGTTTCTTATGCCTGTTAGACTAGGAGGCTAAAAGGCATTACATGTGTGAATTAGAAGCCAATATTCCTTTTAAAAAATTTATTTTATTTATTTATGTATACAATACCTGGGGTCTAGGCCAAAAGTGTGTGTGTGGGGGGAGGGTGAGAAGATTCCCCAGAGACAGAGTGGGGAGCAGAACAGGTGGCTCTACTGCTCTGGGGAAATATACTGCTGAGGGGAGCAGCGGGGAGACAGGAGAAGTCTGCTGTGCCACGTGGGTCAGCTCCCTGCAGTAGCTGGCAATAGCTTTCTAGTGTTGAGACTTTAACCCCTGCACCACCAGGGAGGCCCAGATGTCAATATTCTTGAATGAAGAGGAGAGAGAAGTTCTTTGAGATTTCTGCGATGATAAGCAGCCAAGTTGTTTAACCTAAGTAATGGCTAATCCACATGGGGGCAGGGTTTGACTCACTAAATTTAAGACAAAAAGTGAATATAAAAGACTTTCTAACATTTTCTTCTCACATCTCATTCTGTTCTGCTTACTCATAGCTCATAATGGCGACAACTGCTCTAGGATAGCTACAGTAGTTTCCTATATTGCTGCTGTAACAAAGTAATATAAAAGATTAGATTGTTCACTTGAGAACTTTCTAGCATTTTGAGCATTTAATTACACAATTTTCTCAAAACACTGCTTTGCTTGTATCTCAGATTTCATCTATTGTATTTTCATTTTTATTCAGTTCAAAGTAATTTATTATTTCCCTTGAGATATCTTTTATACTCATGGATTCTTTAGAAGTATTTTACAATTTCCAAACCTTGGGAATTTTCCAGATACTCTTACTGATTTCTGTATGGTCAGAGAACATAATTTTTGATTTCAAAAATCCTTTTAACTTTTTTGATATATGTTTTATGACCCAGTGTATGTCTTATTAAATAGTCCAGTGGAATTAAAAATGATCCATATTTTGCTTTTGCCAGTGGGAGTATCTACAGATGTTAGGCAAAACTGTTTGACAGTGCTTTCCAGGTGCTAGTTTCTGTCAGCTTGTTCTATTGTTTATGAAGTTTCTAAGTATAATTGTGGATTTTTAAAAATACTGCCTGTTCTTCCTGCTTTTCTTTGTGTGTTTTCAAACTCACTTTGGTGTACCTATACACTTAGAATTTTTATGTCCTTATGGTGAATCAACTCATTATTATTACATAATCTCTCTTTATCATTGGTAATTCTCCTTGTTCCAAAGTCTACTTTTTCTTATATTAATGTAGCCCTGCTGGCTTTATTTTAATTCATATTTCCATGGTATGTCTTTTATCCCTCTTTTATTTTTAACCTAATATACCATTATACACAATATGGTAATCTTGTAAACAGCCTATCAATGAATCTTTCAAGAAATTCAAACTGGGTTGACAGTGCTCTCTTTCAGCATTAGAAAACATGGATACTGCTTCATTCTTCTCTGGCCTGTTTAGTTTCTGATGAAAAATTTGAAGCTGTGCAAGTAGTGGTTCCATGAAATATGATGTTGCTTTTCTCTGGTTTCTTTCAAGATTTTTACTTCTCATTGGTTTTTCAGCAGATTCATTGGGACATGCCTGGGACTGGTTTTTGAATTTTCCTCTTCAGGGTTCACTGAGCTTCTTGAATCTGTAAATTTGTATCTTTCACCAAATTTGGGGAGTTTTCAATCATGACTCTTTTAAATATATTTTTATGCACTGATTTCTTTCTCTTCTTTTTCTTGGACTTTAATCACACAACTGTTAGACATTTAGAGACTGTTCCACAGGTGGCTAAAGCTTTGCTCATTTTCACTCTTTTCCCTCTGTCATTCAGATAGCTAATTCTTTAAGTTCACTAATTCTTTCTTCTGTCATCTTTATTCTGGTACTGGTGCTCAGGCTAATTTTAACTTCTAGTTATTACATTTTCTAGTTCTAAAGTTTCTATTTTTAGAAATACCTTTAATTTCTTTGATTGGAATTTTTTTTTTCTATTCATTTCAAGAGTGTTTTTCCTTACTCCATAGAGATGACTGAAATAGCTGCTTTAAAGTAGTATTACAGCAGTCATTTGGGGATTGGCATCTGTTGATAGTTATTTCCCTTGATAATTGTTGATGTCTAGTTCTTCATATGTGAAGTAATTTGAAACTGTTTCTTGAACGTTTGGAATATTATGCCATAAGGCCATTGCTTTATGGACAACTGACCGGCCTATGTTTAGATTGCAAAAACCCACATTCTGAAGACTGTGTTTTCAGTTGCAGCTTAATATTCAGTCTCTGCTCGTAGGGTCTTCCTGCGTGTGCACCACGAAGGGGTCTGTCTGGACCGTGCAGTGGCTTATCCTGTAGTTCACATCGCAGTTTTCCATGTTGCTTCTTGTCAGTGTCCTACCTGTGGAGCTCAAGGATGAGCCCAGGACTTCATACAAAGATCATGTACTTTCCTTCAACTCTCTTTTTGCTGTGATTTTCCCTACAATTTCCAATTTCCAGTTGTCCTCTCACCTGGTATTTTTAGCTAGAAAGTCAAGAGGTTAGCCTCAGCACTGTGTTCAACCTGCACAACTGGGTTTGCCTCCAGGGAAAAACATTAATAAAAAAGAGAGAAAAAAATTACAGGCATTTCCTCACACTCTTCACACCACAGCAGCCCACTTTGCAGTTCCTCTCTTTCCAAGCGTCTCTGTGACCTCTGCTGTCCCAGCTTCCCCCACCCCCAAGGCCAGCTTCAGGAGCTTGCCTCGGGGCTA
Organism: Scalopus aquaticus; assembly: GCA_004024925.1. Taxonomy (NCBI): domain Eukaryota; kingdom Metazoa; phylum Chordata; class Mammalia; order Eulipotyphla; family Talpidae; genus Scalopus; species Scalopus aquaticus. Next base: position 40,363 of record PVIJ01003079.1, on the reverse strand, counting down.
GAAGCAGGGCCGCTGCTCACTCTTTTAAAATGACCCTTTCCCACTGCCACCTCCCTCTCTGCACAGGATCAGCTCTGTGGTCAGATAGGGTTTCTTTTGGAGCTTTTTCTGTCAGTGCTTGTACAGTTCTGGGAACTGCTGTGTCCAGGAGCAGAAGCCCAGAGGTCAGGAGGAAAAAAAATGCAGAAAACTCACGGTCTTATTGGTGGCTCTTAAACTTTTGATTTCCCTCCTCCATTTTCCTGCTGAAATTTATTTTTCAGGGTCCTCATAGATTTATATTATGTGTGTTATCCAGAGTTTTAAACTATAACCAGGGGGTAGGCATAGGGTGGAACGTACTTATCTCAGAATCGGAAGCTGGAAAGGTCACTTGCCACCCCCCATGTCTTGCAGATGAAAGAATAAATAGTAGGACTAGGACCTAATCTCTGACACCTCGGCAGGAATTGGGACAGAGACCTATTATTTAGGCAGGTTTCTTCAGGGCCATGGCTGGATACAGGTGCTGTGAGTGGCTAGAGCATTTCAGGAAAGCGCTAGAGCCTGGGTAGCAGACCGTGTGGAATGTTTGTCTGACTCATCACTCCCCGTTACCTTTCAATATCTGAAAAACAACTCTGTACACGAATTCACTGCAGTGGGTGTTAGAGTATGAACAAAAGGCTTTGAAACTGAGATGCTATGTGCAATTCATAACAAGGGGAAAAAATGGATGATAAGAGACAAGATAGATGTAAATTGTAAATTGTGTTTTATGTGTTCTGCGATTGCAACTGGATAAATAAGGGGCCAGAAATGGACTGAGCTGTATCAAAATTAAAATGACAGTATTAGGGAGACTGGAGCATATGAGATTATGGGTATCTGCTTTATTTTTCAAACATTTCCTTAATGTTGTTGTACTAACTTTTCACTACCTCCCCCCACTCCACCCCCACCCAGGACTGATGACAATTTAATGCCTCTTTGTTTTTCAACCTTCTATAATGCACAAGAGCAAATACAGCAAGGGCAGAGGATCCTGTGCTCACTGATGCATCCTGTTTAGCTAGTATCCAGTTAGAGGTTCCCAATAAACACTTAGGCTGCAATGAAAGGGGACTGATGAAAGAGGGCCAGTGGTGAAAGAATATTCGGTAGGAAAGAAAAATCAAAACGCAGGGTTTTGGCGAAGGCCGCCTTTGTCAAGAATGATCAGGAAAGACTGAAGGGATTATGGCTGGAAGGACCCTGGCAGTATTGCTAGGACCAGAGCTTTTCCTCTCTGGCCCCACTCCTTCTACGGTGACGTAGTAGCTTCAAATACACTGACGCCAATTCAGTGCACCTGTGTGTACTATGAGTTTCTTCCACTTTGGAGGCAAGGATAAGGAGGCACTCAGGACACAGTCAAGCATTAAATGGCAGGCTGAATGGAGGGTGTTCCAACAAAACAACCCTAGCATGCAAGGGCTGGAAGAACCTGTAAACATACCTCCTCTTAACGAGCTCCTCCAGAGCTGACTGTTAGATTTCCTTACCAGCAGTCAGGCAAGCAAACAATCTATGCTAGAGAACTCAGAGTAATGGTAAAGTCGCTGTCTGCACTGGTTAATCTTATGTGTCACCTTGACTGGGTCACGGGGCTCCCAGGTAGTTGACTGAACATTATTTCTGGTGTGTCTGCAAGGGTGCTTCTGGTGAGATTAGCATTTGAACCACTAGTCTGAGGAAAGCAGATTGCCCTCCCTGATGTACGTGGGCCTCACCCACTCTGTTGAAGGCCTGATTAAAAAAGAAGGTGAAGAAAAGGAGAATTCACTCTCAGCCTGACTGTTGAGCCAGGATGTCGATCTTCTGCTCAGACTGGAACTTGCATCATCAGCAACACTGTTCTTTGGGTAAGAACTAAAACCACTGCTATGGTGCTCAGGCTTTTCACTTCCCTGAGCCTCCAGGAGGCAGATGGCAGACTGTGGGACTTCATGGTTTCTGTAGTCACGTGATCCCACTCCTCGTAATAAATCATATGAGCATATGATGATATGAATGCCTCAAAATAAGTCACATATTTCAGAGTACCCAGGTTCTATTCCTCTGGAACACCCTAATATATTATTTTTTCAGATAAAATCTCTTCCAGGATTAGCAAACATGATGCCCTCATGTGACCCTCTCATTCCTGCACCTGTGGCAGACATTACCAATCAATCGCAGAATTTTCCCCACCAAGCTTAGGTTCGACCTTAGACTCATTCTTAATATTACTTCTGTCAACTGGAAAGAGTACAATTTGCAGCCCCTGCCCCAGCTACTGGAAAGTTACTTCTGGTATCTGCCTCTCTGGGTCTTGCCCATACTGATCGTCTCTGAGGCCTCAGCTGTGAGCACAGCTGATACTCTGAGGTAAAGACAGCTTCTGGGCTGAAAGTCATGAGTCCATGGCTCATAGCCTGGGAAAGGCAAAGTCTAGAGGCTGGGGGCTGGTACCAGGCTCTCCTGGGCACTGAGATCCACAGGGCAGAGCCAGGATTGGGAAAGCCATTTATTAGGAGGTATAGAGTCTTTCCACTGAATCTGAAAACATTCGCCCAGGACCAAAGCTAAGGGTCTGTGGAGCCCCCAGGGTCCAGGTGGGGGCAGCTCAAGGTTAATAGTGGTAGTGGGGACCAGAACACCGTTTCCAGTCAATCTAATTCTCCATCAGATCCTATTTTTCTCTTTGAAATAACTCTTCAATTCTATCTCCCCAATTTCGTTTTGAAACCAGGGGTGAGACCTGAAGAAGGCAGGCCATTGGTCATACACAAGAATGTGGGACCTACTGAGATATAGGGTGAGTCCTTCCAGCTTCCAGAAGAGTTTGGGGGTATTCAGGTATGAATAAAGCCCATGTGGTGGTGATGTCAGATTACTGAAGATTTATTTTTAAATAAGGAATAACGTTCAATGGCTTCTGTGTAAGCCTTCTAAAAATGGAGGCATCTTTGGTTTCCTGAGGTGGTGAGATCCTGAGGTTAGACAGCCCCATTTTTGACAGGACTGTCCAGTGTGGAAGCGGGGTCTGGTTCTGATGTTCCATTCACCTTATCGTCAGTCACGGCTGAGTCCATCTTCTCCTCTGGCGGGGATGCCTTGTTCCTTTTGGCAAACGCCTGACTGATTTCTGCGTGTGTTCTGTTTTTGGTCTCAGGCAGGACAAAATAGAAATAGACAGCACCCATGAGGCAGATTGTGGCAAAGACCAAGAAACAGTAGGTGTCCAGACTTTTCTGTGGGGAGGCAGAGATAAAAACAAATCAGATCAACAATCACTGAACGGGCTGTACAAACATCTCCACACAAAGTTTTGGAAGTCCCACAATCTGCCTACGTAAATGTTCCCTGTATGAGACATGGAGTGTGTGTCGTAGGCGCTGCTGGTCCGTGGTTTCCGTGTAGATGTTTTCAGGAGAGATTCTTAATAAGCCCGCTTCAAACCCTGGCAAGATGAGGACGCCGCAGTCTGCATGTATCTTTTTAATTTGGCCTTAAAAATTGAATGGCCATGCTTGGAACTTGCAGCTGGGACGTGACGGGGCGGGGTGGGCTGGGTGAGGAGCCAGGATCAGTGTGTACCACTTGGTTACTCTAGCTGGCTGGACGCAGCCCCAGCCCCGGGATGTAGGTTCTGGAGGAGCTGGCTGAGGAGTGCAGTCTGAAGTCGCTGGTCCCGCGTCTTTGGGCTGAGAGGGAAAGCGGATTCCAGTCTGGCAGCCTGACCCAGAGCTGGGGCTGATCACATTGAGCTCAGGGCTTAGAAGCAAGGGCCAGAGGATAGAGACCTGGCTGGAGAGGCAATGGGGAAAGAACCCTCAGGTTGCCCCAAACTCAGATTCAAACCAACAGTCAGGAGCAGCCAGAGCAGAGCTGAGGGACTGCAGGGATGGGGGCGCGAGATGGGCTTGGGGGGCTGTCCTGGAGGCTTCCTGCCAGGAGTGGGGATCCACCCGCCCCAAGGCCAAAGCCGTTCACCCATAAACAGTTTTCCGCCAGCAGTCTCGAGCCACCTGGCATTACTGCAGGCACGTGAGTGCATTTATTCCAGGAGGAGAAATGCACTTGCTACGCGCCTGCTGGGTGCCGGCAATGGCAGAGACATCATTTCTTCGGAGGCCCCACCCCACGCTGCCACGTAGACTATTTTATTTCCAGTTTACAAAAGAGGAAGTTGAGGGTTAAGAGTTTCTGAAGTGCCCAAGGCTACACAGGACAAATGAGAAACTGCATTTGCCACGAAGCTGCCAAGTGGCTCCTTCACTGCGAAGTGTGGCAGGAGACGTTCTCACAGCAGCTGGGAAACAGGGCTCCAGAGCTCCTCTCCCAGCTGGGAAAGTGGAGCTCAGAACAGGTGAGTGACAGCTGGTAGGGGCTGCACCTGGGTCTGAAGCCAGGTCGGCCTCGCCTGGAGGCCACCGTCTCGCTTCTGCACCTGCCTCCCCGTGGAAAGTCCCTGAGCCCAGCGGGTCAGGCCAAGCGCTGCGCAGAGTGTTTGTGATGCTTTTCCCATCTCTTCTCTTACTCAGAGCAACTCAGAAATTTATATTCGAGGTGTGGCTTTCCCAATGCAGAGAGTCCCCACCCCCACCAGCCTAGAAACTTTTGCTTGTTCCTGGAGGTTCTAGTGTGCTGTTCAGAAACAAAGAGATGGAAGTCAACCCAGATGATCGTGGAAAGGGGCAAGGAAAACTAAGCTGGGCTACATCCAGACAAAGGAATACTAGAGAGTCATGAAAAATAATGGTCTTTAGGTAGACACAGATGGTGCTCAACACATAATGAACTTTAGTTCGTCCAACTGGGAAAATGACAGAAACTTTTGATCAGGTTGTCAGAGAAGCATGTGGGGCCTCCCTGATCTCCCCAGTTCAGCCCCTGAGTTCTGCACCTGGGCCCCACGGCAGCCACAGCTGGTGCGTCAAGACCAGCTCACACGCATCTATTGAGATGCAGCTGGGCACAGCTGCCTGCCTTCTGCTCACCAGAAATCCTAGATACACACTCAAAATAAAGAGAAATGTATGACCTGCTAGAAAACAGGTGGTCTCAAGGGTGCTCCTTCACTTTAAGGACAGGAGATGGGGTGAACTAATGGGAGGACTCAGCCCAAACACACAGGTCAGGGCTGCTGAGAAAGGTGGCAGTGGACTCAGGGGATCGGCCCTCCACCCAGGATGGCTGGAGACATCACAGGCGAAGACCAGAAGCAAGTCCCCAGACCCGCAGAAAGACGAGCCCTTAGCATGAATGGGCCCTCCTCATGCTGAGTGAATGGGGTGCCCGGGATGCCCTCCCAGTCACGGGCCTGCCCACCCATGAGCCGGGACAAAGGGGAGTCCCAGCATGTGGGACTGTCAGAGAAAGTTCTGGGTAAGCTAGGCCGAGGAGGACACCCTAGACAGGAGGGTGCTGTGGCTTGAACTGTATTCCCCCACCCCCAAAAAGATGAGTTGAAATCCTAACGCCCCTCCCCTGCCCCGTGGATGTGGCATTGTTTGGGAACCATCTCTGCAATGTAGCTGAGCTAACACTTCGTGTGCCGGTGCCCTTTCAATTTCCCAGCCCTTGGGGCCGGCCATTGTCTGTGCCACCGCGTGAATGGTAGAAGCATTCAGTAAAACACACACAACTCCTGAACTACTGGATATTAAAAAACTGTAACATCTCTCTCATGAAACACCTTACACTTTCACCAAAACAATGTGTAAAGCTTCTAGACTGAGGACGATCAAATAAATAGCTCCTAATAGTTCCAAATAAATCCACCGTGGCGTGAAAAACCGGAGACCAGATGAACACGTATTAATACGTGAGCGGCCGCCTGATACTGGTGACAAAAACACGCACTAATACGTGAGCGGACCACAAAGTGCTAAGATGTGCCCATGGGTCACGGTGGGCTGAGACTTGGAGAACCCACCGCGACTGGGCAGAGGAGCAGACAGACACCTCTGCAGAGTGAGCTGCGTGTGCCACAGGCGCCTACAGATGTGTCCTGCGTCCCTTGCCATCAGGGCAAATGGAAACCTCAGTGAGATGCCAGCTCACACCTGAGAGGCCAGGAGCAGGAGTCGTTGAGGAGGAGGAGAAGGGTCCTCGGACTATGGGGGGGGGGGTGTGGCTGGTGCGGCGGAGTCAGACATGGAGCCCCGTCTCTCTAGCACTAGCCCGGAAATGCCAAAGGCAGGGGTGAGACGGGAACCCCCTGGTCGGAAAGGACCAGAGCTGAGAGTTGCTTGTTGGGGTGGGAGGTCCCCACAGCCCCACATGGACCCCGAAATGGGGCCGAGGCACATCTCTCCCCTCCTGGGCCAGCAGTGGAGCTTCTGAGAATCACCCCTCACTCGGAGCGCTGCTGAATCCCAGGGCCCCCGGGGACGAGGCCGTCGGTCCTACCTGGATGAACGGGAAGAGCAGCCCGACCACGAAGTTGGACAGCCAGTTCACGGTGCCCGCCACGAGGAAGGCGGCCGGCCGCTGGGCCTGCTGGAAGAACTCGCCCGTCAGGATGAACGGGATGCCGCCTGCAAGGGGTCAGCACACGTTACCCACCGGGGAGGCTCCGCGTGGCTCCCGCGCAGCCCAAGTGACTCAGAATGGCCGTCCCCCGCCCCGCTGAGCGGGGTCCGCCGGGCAGGCAGCTGCTCGCGCTCCCTGGCATCTCTAACAGAAAGTAGAGACGCGATCGATATTTACTTAGGTGAATTAAATGCTCAAAATCGGACTTTGGAAAGACCTGACAAGCTGTTTACTACAGAGAAAGTGCCCGGGGCTGGGGCCGGGCTTGGTTGCTGGCGTGGCCTCTGCTCCTAGCTCAGCCACAAGGATGCAAGCTAGGTCCTCTGTCAGCACTGCAAGGCGGGGGAGGAGCAGTGAGAGCCCCCAAGGTCTCCTCTCCCCTTCCTGAGCCGCACACAGCCTCCGAGGGCCAGAGGCGCCTGGAGCCTCACAAGCAGAGCGGGGGGCAGAGCGGGGGCTCCCGTTCCCCTGTGGGCTCCCGGTCAGTAGGAACAGGTGTCAGGCCCGGCCCGCCAGGTCTGTAGCATTCAGGTGTTTCACCTGTCAGGTGATGATAGAGGGACTTACTACCAGAGCGTGGGTGAGGAGTAGGTGAGCCTACTGCGTGCAGGGATGGCGGTGGGGATGGGGATGGCGGTGGCGGTGGGGATGCTACAGTAATGATGGTGCCAGTGGCAGGGGGCTGGGGGGAGGATGATGCCCAGGAGTGTCTAACCCGAGAGAGCAAAGTCTGCAGTCTGCTGGCGGAAAGGAGGGGGGCTGGCACCTCACCTTTCCTGGTGCAGGAAGGGGAGGCAGGGCCTCAGAAAGCCCAGCTCGGGGCGCAGAGAGTGTGGCACACACAGGGACACAGGTTAGGAGACAGTAGTTAAAGACTTGAGAAAAAAGTTGAAAAATGCCTATGAGAAGCGCTTTCTGCACCAGCTGAAACTCAAACCTGCAAAGACCAGTCCCGCCCCTTAGCACAAGCCTCCCTGAACCCCGCTCCAGCTGAAAACATTCCTCCCACTTGACCACCAAGGAGTGTGCTTTGACAGTGGAATTTCTTCAGTCTGGTATTTTAAGTCAAATTCTCTGGCTTGACTGTCCCCATCCTGGCGTTTCCAGAGGAGGGGATGTTTCTGAAAAGTCTCAGGAGCAAGAAGGGCACATAAGGCCACACAGACTAACTCTAAAGGCGAGGTGACATCACAGCAGAACAAATGTGAAGGGCTAATTAGCAGGGAAGGAAACGCAGGGAAAACCCAGCAAGGTGAGCCCGCTGAGGGCATTCTGCTGGCGGGTTACCCCACCCCCATGCCTACGGGGTCTCTCACAAAGCCTGGCCGGGAGTTTACCTGCTGCCAGGACACTCAGAGGTCAGAGGTCTCAGGAGTCCGTCCTCACACCTGTGCAATCTTCCTTTTGGGGACTAGCACGGGGGGGGGGGGGAGCAGTTGAAAGAGACAAGCCAGGGCCCCGGAGAAGGAAAGTCAGAGGTGGGTGCTGGAGTTACAAGGCCCTGGAATAAGGTCAAGGTCTCAGGGACAGTGTGGGAAAAAAAAAAAAGTCTGGAAAGGAAAATGGCTTGCAGGGGCAGTGCGGGCAGGCAAGAGCGCTTCCCTGAAGGCAGAGGCCAGCCCGGCTGACCGGAGCCGCAGAGCTCCACACTAGGAGCCCTAGAAGCCACCCCAACCTGGAGTGACCACAAACCTCTGACCAGACAGGCGTTTCCTTCGGCGACATCTTTCATCCCCTCACGCCCACCTGGCAGGCTGCGGACGGGGGATGAGAGCGTGAGGTGAGCACGGAGCTTACGTCCGCCCGAGCAAATTCCTGGCTTTTGCCAGTGCTCTCTCAGAAGTAATTCTCCCTTTCCCCTAGGAAAGCCCTGCCTAGCTCAACATTTTGTAAAGCTAAAGCCTGCCTCTGGGGGGTTGGACCCCTCTCCCACCAGTCTCTTCTCCCGTTTGAACCCTCACCCTGATTGCCGAAGACACCTTCTGTCAACCACCACTGAGACTTTATTCCAGTGGACACGTGGCCCCCGCAACCCCAGGCCAGCACTCAGGTGAACGGGCTGTTTGTGCGTTCGGTGAACAGAAATGCCCAAGCTCCTGCTCGGCGCCGAGCTGGGCTGGGCACTGGGAAACCAGCCCCGAAGGGGCCCCAGTCCCTGAGGCACGCGTTGGGCTCCTGACACCCCTCCCCACCACAGCCAGAGGGCAAAGCCACCTTCAGAGGGTGCAAACGGGCCTCCCCCGTCGCCTGTGTGGGACTCTGCTGCTCGAAGGGACCCACTGAAGACCAAGGAGCCAAGTAAAGAAGATGCCCAGGTCTGCAGTGCTTCCCGTGCAAAGGAAGAGATTAAATCCGTTGCTTTGCACCAGCACCAGTGCATCTTGGGGGGTCGGGGTGGGGAGGGAGCAGCACCAAGGCAAGGAGAGACAGGGCTGGCAAAAGTGCAGACGGCAAAGCTTCGTGGGCTGGTCAGTTGGTGGGCGAGCCCGATTTACCCTGCCTGTGCCAGTGGACGGGCTGGAAGCCCGGCTCTTGTGCTGAGACACTAGCACAACTTGTTCCTGCCCAGAGAGCTGTGATGGGAAGCGCCAGCCCCAGGGGCCCCAAACCAGGCCCTGAGGGCGTTAAACTAACTTCTCTGCGTGTGAACACTGAGACTTGATGTCTTAGGTCATCATCAGAGTCTCTGGCTCCCAGCTCTGGCAACTGTTACTGCTGCTGGGCCGTTGTGTGTTTCCATTACCGCACCTGGGCACCTGGGCACCTGGGCAAGCGCACTGCCTGCCTTCTGCGGGGCAGAAACCGAGGCAGTCACTGCGTGGAAACAAGCACTTCTCTTCCGCTCTGCCCCCAGTTTGCCCTGCCCTGCCCACTTCCGTGGGGCCTCGAGCCCTGGGCCCAGTGCCCGAGGCGCAGCTTACCTGGGCCGCTGCAGAAGGCGGCGATGACGGCCAGGATGCCCAGGATGCTCAGGTACGGGACCCAGGGCGCGCGGTCCTGCGGGGAGGGCCCATGGCAGTGAGAGGCAGCGGTGCTGGCCCTGGGTTCCCACCCAGCTCCGCCTCCGTCAGCCGTGTGACCTTGGGGTCCCGTTACATCGCTGACCTTGCTCAGGGCGCAACAGACACACCTGCTCACCTGCAGCGTCAGCGTGACGGTGAGGACCCCGAAGAAGAGCGTCATCAGCCCGAAGCCGCCAATGAGGAGCGGCCTCCGTCCCAGGCGCTCGATGACCAAGCCCTAGGGCGGGAGCAGACAGACTTGTCACCCCACTTCCAGCAGCAGGGGAAGGAACAGGGGGGGCACCGTTAAAGGCTGGGTTTGACCCGGGGACGCCCCACCACTTCCTCCAGGACCCAGCCCGGGAAGCATGGCCTTTATGAGAAAGGGAGAACAGGAGAGAAAGCCCTAATTCACGAGCACCCCCAGATGTCAACAGTCACCCTCCTGCCCTGGCTCAGTGGCGGGGGGGCTTATCTGTCGGGGAGTGGGAGGAGGAAGCTGTGGCCCTTCCTGCTTCAAGAGGCAGGTGCCGCCTGCCCACGCAGCTCAGGTGTGTCTTGTTTTCTTGTTCGCCCCCATCATTCCTCACCCCGCCTTGGACGCTTTCTCCCCACCCCCAGCCTCAGCAGCTTCACTTGGGTTTATTGGTGCCTGCTAGACTTAAAAGTATTTTACTCTGTCAAGTCGTCCATTGTGCAAACACTCAGGATTTGTCTCACTCTGACTTGCTTTCCTGCCCCCCATTCTCTCAAATTCTTTCCACGTTGCTGCAATGGAGTCGTTTCCTGAATGAAAGACTTAAGTGACAATTCAGAGCAATTTGGGGGGCATACATCAGCATGGGCAGGTCTGTGTGCCCCTGGAGGCTCTAGGGGAGAACCTGGACACCCACAGCCCTGGGCTTGTGGCCCCTTCCTGCATCTCCACAGCTAGCAATTGCCTGGGCCAGCCACCTCCTTTCTGACCCCAACTCCCTGGACTTCCTTTTGAGGACCCCCACGACTTCATTGCCCTCACCTGGATAATCCAGGCCGGCCTTCCCACTCAAGGGCCTTAAGTGACTACACCTGCAAAGCCTCTTTGGCCTCTAAGGTGCCATAGTCATTGCTTCCAGGAGTGAGGAGTGGGGATGTGGGCATTTGGGAGCTTTATCTGCGCCCCACAGGGCAGGTACATGCGTCTGAAAGATGACCGTGTGAATTCAGACAGGCAGATCCCCCAACACCACTCAGCTGGTAGGGTAGTTAGGATTTCAGCTCAGTGCTGCCAGACTCTAAAGCTAAAATGCCCCCAAGACACAGACCTGCCCATGCTGATTTATGCCCCCCAAATCACAATTTAGACTTCTGACCTCCAGGCCTGACAGAGAGCAAGTATGTGTTTCTGCAAACCACTCAGTGTGGGTTCTCGTGTTACCGTGGCCACAGGAAACTAACCCAGCACCGTACAAAATGGGAAGCCAGACGGCCAGCCTCATGCTGATTTAACCTGTGGTGTGAGTGAAAGCAGGGCTGGAATTAGAGTCTGGAATAGTGCTGTGTGAGAATAAAACATCCGTCCATACCAGACAAGAGATCTGGTCAAACTTCCTCCAATATTAACATCAGAGGTGATTTCTTCTTTGTTTTGTTCTTGAATTTTACCAATTTACCCTAATGAGCTTGTGTTGATTTCTTACAACCACTTTACAAAATGCTCCCTCCCCTCCAAAAAAAACCCAAGCCCTGTAATTTTGCCATCATTTTCACTCGTGATTGTGCTTTCCTGCTGATCAAAGTAATAATTAATGTTTAGGGTAGAGATCCTAATTTGAGACAAGAATCTTAGGAAACTTCCAGAATGTGAAACTTTGAAATATTTCCCCTCTAACTGATAGACGGTGACAGGAGTTGGGGCCCAAACACCAGTGCACACACTCTTCATGATACCCATTTTAAAAAGCATCTTGCTTAGGATCTCTCCTTGCAGAGTGAAGAGAAGAATGGAATATTCTATTAAACACGAGCTAGAAATGCAATTGGTATCTATTTCTCCAGCTCGTGGGCATTTGTATTTATCTTGTCAGTGTAGGTGAGCCAGCAAGAGTGGAAACAAGCGAGCTCCCCCCTCAAGGTAGGACACCTTCCCTCTGGTTCCAGCTCTTCCTGAGAAGGAACCCCAGTGTGCTGGGTGCGGGGGGCGAGGTGCAGACCTCACGGCTGCAAGGCGGAAGGACACCAGCAGTTCGTAACTAGCTCGGGGAGCCCGGGACCCCAGAGCCAAGATTCAACTGTGGCTCAGTGGCCCCCCAAACCTGTGCAACTTCTGCTGCTCACCTCCACCCTACGTCCCCCCTACACCACGCCCCTGCTCCCCGCCATGTTTATTTTGCATGTTGAGGGATGACAAAGAGGGATGAGCTCTGTCTTCTTGAGGACCTTGTTGCTTATTATAAAACCCCCTCAAGCCCCCTCTCCTGCCGCACAGGTTGGCTAGACAGTCCTTGATCCTTTTCTTTGCCTTGCAGCTCACGTATTTGGGGTGGTGATGGGGATTTCTGGATAACAGACGTGAGCTGCAGGATAGAGCCGACCTGCGTCCTATTCGAACAGACGGATTAAACCACAGACTCACAACCGCAGGCGGACGGCGTGGGTCACCACACTGGCCACACAGCAGCCACGAGACAAGAAGCGCCAGACCCTGACCAGTGCCTGCTTCGCGTCTCCTGGGGGCAGGGGGTGTGAGGGCCAGAGGCACAGCGGAATGGGAGCTGCACCAGCCTGGCAGAGCCCAGCCCTGAGCAAGAAGGACGATGCTCCCTTTCCCCCACCTGGCGGAGCTGCCCTTTAACGGCTCCTCCTAACCCCCGCAGAGCCAGGCCAACAGCTCCTTCCTGGCGCTGGTTCCCCACGCGCACGAGCGTTTTGCAACCACCCCAGGCTGGGGAGGTTCACCAGCAGTTCTAGCAATTGGAAGAATTCTGGAGCCCTCGGCATTGTCACAGGTTTTAATGGTGAGCAGGGGAGCAATGGCAGGGAGAGAGCCGGCAGCCCCTGCAGACCTCTAGCGGGTCTTTTCTCTGGGCTTTCGCTGGCTTCTCCCGCGTAGCTGCTCGGCCACCCTTATATCCCTCCCAACAGGCACAGGTGTGCACACTTGCACAGGCGCACACCCCCACGCTCAGGTGTCGGTAGTCAGGCCCACGTGCCCCACACCCACGTGTCCTTCGTGTTAACAAGATCGAGGCTGCAGGTGGTGGCTACAGAGGCCAACGGCGTAAAAGCCCGACCACCCCATTTACCCTGTAAGGAGCCTCTGCTAAAGCCTTGCCTGGGGCAACACACCTCGTGTTCGCTGGTGAATTTTTCTCTAGTGAGACAAAGAGCCCTGCTTTGGGGTCTGGGTCATCAGCAAGATGACAGCAAATGGCTCTGAGGTCATTTTAAATCCTGCACAGACCGGGCTCACCCATGCTGGCATGGGTGTCACGGGGAATGGTGCTGTCTGCACTGCCCCTGCCATGCTGCGCCATTTGCAACTTCGGTGAGAGTTCAATCAAGGGAGCTAATTTTTTTAAAAAGGAAGATGAGGGGCCTCCCTGCTGGCGCAAAGGTTAAGCGCTGCGCTGTGGAGCTGTCTGCAGCGCAATGCGAGTTTAACGTGGGAGAATCCCACGAGGCGCAGCAGACCTCTCCTGTCTCCCCGCTGCTCCCCTCAGCAGTGTACTTCAGTCGATCTGCCTGTTCTGCTCCCCACTCTGTCTCTGGTGAACCCTCTCGCCGCCCCACGCCTCTGGCCTGTACCCCAGCTTGTATGTATAAATAAATAGATCTTAAAAAAAAAAAGGAAGATGACAGGGAAGCAGAATACAGAAAGAACATTCTTCAGATGGGTGAAAAGTCAAGGGTAAGTCGCATGATAAACTCTCCAACGCAGACCCCATGGACGTGACAGAGGGATGCTCTCCTACTGGAAGCCCCTTTGTTGCATTGGGGGTCCCGGCGGTGCTGTTCGAACCTCCCCCAGGGTGACCATTCACTTACAGAGAAGATGGCGGCCAAGGTCTCGATGCCCCCTGTGCTCAAGGTGATGTAGGGGATCTTTTCCGGAGGGATCCCAGCTTCTCTAAAGATACTGTTGGTGTAGAACCAAATCTGATGCAGGAGAGAGGGAGAAGGGAGGAGTCGGTGAGAGGCATCTCTTTCCTAAATGAAGGCCACGCACGAGGCTGTCTCTAGATTCACTGGTGAGCCCAGAGCCCCAAGGTTGAGCTAAGCAGAGCAGCTGGTGGTTTTCTCCCTTCTCCCGCATGTCCCTGCTTCAGCACTGACAAAGCCACACTACGGGGAGGAGGTGTGCTCTGCTATGTGTGCAATGAGACATGGACAGAAATCTTGGAGGCGTTTCTGGGACGTCTCCATCCAAGGAGCTTCTCATCAAGGACACATGATTTCATTTTTTGCCTTCCTTCTTTCTGCTGTCAGGATGGTGGATGTGATAGCTGGAGAGTCAGCAGCCCTTGTGGGTCACTGAGTGATCGCAGGAATGTGCTGTTCTTAGCCCCCACGGTAACTTTGTGAGGATTAGAAATTGTCCCCTCTCCAAACACTGTAAACTTGTCCACAGCGGACATACTGTAAATGTTCTGGGACCCCCACCCACCCACTCACCCACCCACTCACCCACCCACTCACCCACCCAGCAGTAGGAGAGCAAAGCACCTGCACAGACCAGAAGTCAGAACCAGTTCTGCCCTGCTGGAAGGAGCCACACAGGACTCCACTGCCTGCAGGCAAACAAGCCTTTCAGCCCCATTAATGACTGAGGTGCCAGAGAGAGGACAGTGGGGTCCAGCTTGGAGTCTCCACAGGGCCTTCTTTAGGAATCAGGGAGCCCTAGTGTGGCCTCCTCTGTGCACAGACCGCATCCACATTTCTTTAGGTCAAGGTCACTTAGGGCAAGAAACTAATCCCTCTCCCTCCACTCACCCTCCTCCAGAATAATTACATTTTTTAAAATTGTTTGCAGTTCTTTTTTGTTTTAAAGATTTGTTTTTATTTATTTATTTATTATTATATAGAAGAACTGGGGTCTAGGCCAGAAATGCGGGAGTGAGAGGATTCCCCAGAGACAGAGTAGGGAGCAGAACAAGCAGACTGACTGAAATGCACTGTTGAGGGGAGCAGTGGGGAGACAGGAGAGGTCTGCTGCACCCTGTGGGAAGCTCCCTGGCCAGGGATCGAACTCGTGCTGCAGTGGCTGGCGATTGCTTGATAGTGCTGAGACTTCAACCGCTGGGCCCCCAGGGAGGCCCAGAATAATTACATTTTTAATGTCAACGCTGCACTGTGCTCACCTACATAAACCAAACCCAAACCTGCCATTTCCGGAACAACGCTTGCAGACTCCAGTATGCCAGGCCTGAGCCCTCACTTTGATCATCTATCACACAGCGCTGGTCTCACCCTGGCTGAGAGGCTCCTTCCGGTAATAGCACATGGGCAGGCACAGGGCTGTCCCCCCAACCCACCTCCACCCCCATCTCGGCTGCCCGCAGCCTGCCCTGGGCACCCCCTCTGGTATGCCAGTTCTGTCTCACAGCCTGCAGTCCTGTCTCCCACAACACACTGCCTCTCGGGAGCTGCGAAGTTTGGAAACGTGTGGCATGGAGAGAGAAGAAACTGGTGGTAGAGAGGGCCTGGCTGGTGCCGGCGAGGAGGGCAGCTCCGTCCCGGGCCGATTCAGCCTCATGCACAGCACTGCGCGGTTGAGGATTAGCGCCTGCATTTCACACAGACGGAAACTAGGGGAGTCAGTGTTCCCTCCCAAGAAGGACGGAACCAGAGGAAGGAGGGGCAACCCGAGGGAGACAGGAGCGCACCATACCCCTCTGCGTTCTGGAAAATTCAGGAAGGTTCAGAGTGCTCTGCCCCCGCCTGGTGTTGGTCGAGTTTTCAGTGCGAGGACTTGGCAGAAACAGCCTCGGACGCCGCCTCCTTCCTGCTGCCTCTGCCCCAAACACTCAGGAGCCTCCCTGAGTCTCGGGACCGCGAGTCGGGGCTCCATCCTGAAGGGTGAGCGGGGTGAGGGGAGCCAACTGGGGGTGCGGGGACCCCCGTGGCAGCCCTGGGGGGCTGTGTCTTGAAATGAACAGCTCCTTCAGCCAGTGAAACGGAAAGTTCACACGGGGGTCTGGTTTTCATGCAGGGGACAAGCAGCTCAGGGGGAAGGCGGCCGCAAAAAAATGAGTGATTTTAAGCGACAGGTCTAATTTTAGAGGCAGGAATTCAAGAACTATTGTGAGAAGGAGGGGGAGAAAACAAACCACCACCAAGAAGGATTTTAGAAATAACTAAATGTTCAATCCAACTTTTGCTTGATGTCCAAAGTGTGTGAACTCCACTCTTGGGCTCTTTAGCAAAAATATGCGGAATAATATATGTCATGTCTGCTTAATGCAATGGGTCTCAACTGGGGGCGATTTGTCTGCAGGGGATGTTGGGCGTGTCTGGGAAATTTTCACCAGGACAGGTGGGGTGGAGGCCGGGCTGCTGAAGACATGCAGCCTCCCCCCCGCCGCCCATGCATTTTCCAGCCCCGAATGTGCTGGAGCTGTGCTGAGAAGCATTGGTTTACGACAGAGGCAGCAGGCTGGCCACGCCTGGCAGGGCACCTGATGTGCCAGGGCGTCTGACTGGGGCAGACACCATCTGCTGTGACCTTGAGCAAGTCCTTGGCCCTCTGAAGTCTCAGTTCTTCATCCAGAAAACGGTGGCACCATTTGGGCTTGTAATCAGTGACTGGGATTCGGTCAGCTGCATTTCCAGGCTCAAACTACAGACCAGTGCCCTCCCCCCAAATACTGGCAAAACTAAGGGGACACAAGCATTCACGGGCACTCCACGTATCCTCTCCGAGAGAGCCACTGTCTTGGTGGGCTCGCGTATTTGGATGAGCGGGCAGCTGCCCGGGGAGAGCCGGACAAGCACAGGACGTGGGGGGCCGGCGTGTGCCTTAGAGCACGCCCCGGGAAGTGGACTGTCTCTGACAAACGGTGTTAGGAAACCTGGATATCCTGTACAAGGGAAAAAATTAGACCTTTATCTTAGCTCAAATTGGAGCAAAGATGTAAGCAAAAGACCAGAATAATAAGACTATTAGAGGAAAACAGAGGCGGAAGCTTCAAGACATTCGTCTCGGCAGTGAGTGTCTGCGATATACCACCAGAGGCACAGGCAATAAAATCAAAACTAGACAAATGGGTCTACATCCAACTAGAACGCTCTGACGAGCAAAGGAGAGAATCGACAGTGTGCAAGGAAAGGGGCAAGGTGGGAGAAATGCTTAGCAAACCCCTGATCTGATATGGGTTTAATCTCCAAAATAGATCAGCAACTCCTGCATCTTAGTAGCAGAAAACAAAAGCAAACAAACTCCAAGTAGCCCAATTCAAAATGGGCACAGGACTTGAAGACATTTCTCCAAAGGTGACAGACAAATACTAACAGTCGATGAAAAGACGTTCAACACCACTCACCCGAGACACAGAAACGAGGGCCTCAGGGAGGTGTCGCCTCTCCCCTGTTAGAACGGTTATTATAGAACGGCTATTATAGAATGGCTATTATTTTCTAAATGACAGTGTTGGGGAGGACACAGAGAGCTGGAATCGCGGGCTGGGAATGTACCTGGCGCAGCCACTATGGAAAGCAGTAGGGAGGAACCTTAAAAAAATGAAAAACAGGGTCCCCCTGGTGGTGCAAGAGGTTAAGTCTCAGCCTATGATGCTATCGGCAGCCACTGCAGCACGAGTTCGATCCCTGGCCAGGGAGTTGACCCACATGGTGCAGCAGACCTCTCTTGTCTCCCCGCTGCTCCCCTCAGCAGTGTATTTCAGTAGATCCACCTGTTCTGCTCCCCACTTTGTCTCTGGGGAATCCTCTCACCCCCACCACCTCTGGCCTACACCCCAGTTCTTGTGTGCATAAATAAATCTTTAAAAAAATGTAAAACAGAACTGCCCCAATCCGGCAACCCCGCCTCTGGCATTTATTTATCCAGAAGAGTTGACGGTGGGATCTCAAAGAGATATTTGCACACTCAAGTTCAAGGCAGCATCATCCAAGGTAGCCAGGACGTAGGAGGAGAAGAACAAGACGTAGGAGGAGAAGAAAAACAACCACTAGGGCCTCCCTGGTGGCACAGCGGTTGAGCGCTGCGCTGTGGAGCTGTCTGCAGCACACGATGCAAGTTCGACACCCGGCCGGGAGAATCCCACATGGTGCGGCAGACCTCTCCTGCCTCGCCCACTGCTCCCCTCAGCAGTGTGTTTCTGATCTGCCTGTTCTGCTCCCCACTCTGTCTCTGGTGACCCCTCTCACCACCCCGCGCCTCTGGCCTGTACCCCAGCTTGTATGTATAAATAAATCTTTAAAAAAAAAAAAAGAAAGAAAAACAACCACTAGGTGTCCCTCCGTGAAAGAATGGCCTTCCCTCCACCCCCACCCCGCCCCCCACCCTCCCCAGCACTCACAGCTCAGCCTTACAAAGAAGGCAAGGCGGCCCTCACATGCGGCTGAGGCTTTAGGGCATCATGCTGAGCGGCCAACCAGCCACCGAAGGACAAAGGCCACCTGCTCCTGCTTGCATCAGAAATCTGCACAATCAAACGCAGACACAGCGCTTGGCAGGGCGGGGATGGCGCTCTCACCAGCAGGTGTTCTGTTTTTGTTGTGCAAGGTGATAAGCTCTATAGGGATGTGTGTGCACAGCCTGTCTACCCTTGGGAATAGTGCCTTGCACACTTAGATACTTGTCAGGAGAGCGGGTATCACATTAAGTGTTCTCATGGTAAGAAAGAGGCAACAGCAGGGCAGTGAGGAGGACTGGGGGTGCTGGCGCTCTGGGGGGAGCAGACCACATGGCTTTTCCCATCACACACTCCCACAGCGGGGGCCGCATTTCCTGCCTCGGGGATTTATACAGTTATCTAGGGCAGGCAAATCAGAAAATTATGTCCCAGCGCAGGAGAGGATTCTGGTTTTTTTTTTAAAGGATTTATTTACTTATGCATACAAGCTGGGGTGCAGGCCAGAGGTGTGTGGGGGGTGAGAAGATTCACCAGAGACAGAGCGGGGAGCAGAATAGGCAGATGGACGGAAACACACTGCTGAGGGGAGCAGCGGGCGAGGCAGGAGAGGTCTGCCACACCATGTGGGACTCTCCCCGGCCGGGCGTCGAACTCGCGTCGCCGCTGCCGACAGCTCCACAGCGCAGCGCTTAACCGCTGAGCCACCAGGGAGGCCTGAGGATTCTGTTTGGAAATGTCATGGTCCTCGATCTAAATGTCTCATGAAATACAGATTCCATGTGTGCCTTTTACAACTCCACGTGCCAGCTCCCCGAAGCAGCACGTTCTCCTGCCCGCATCAGAAACAGGCCCCGCGGATCTGAGGCCTCTAGCGCCACCGTGGCCTGGGAAGGGCGGCAAAAGCCCATTGACCCAAGTGCTTCTTGCCCTGCAGACTTGAACCACACCAGGGAAAAGGCGAACAGGTGACATCCTGCGGGGCCACTTTCCTGTCTGGACAGGGACATCCCCCCTTTCACGTCACCTCCCTACTCACCCCAATACCCTCCACGCTGACTTCGTGGTGCCAGGCTCATGCGCCTTCCTTGTAAATAATTGCAGACAGGCCGTTGCATCTCCAGGGGCGCCCTTCTCCCGTCCCTGGGCCCAGCCCCACTTCTGAGCAGCACAAAGGGGCCCAGGAGGGTACTTGGCTGTTTCGGTGCAAACCCCCTGCCTGCCCCCGACGTGCGTGTCCAGCCGGCCTGCACACCTGCATGGACAGGGCGCTCGCTTGCTACCTCTGGGGGCGACCACTGCTTTCCAGAATAATCACGATCCTCAGTCTGCCTCCCTCGTCCCTGAGTCCCTGCATTTAGCTTCCGGAGCTCCCCAGAGCAGGGGGAGGCTGCGTCCACCACAGGGTTTGGGGAACCTCATGGGAGAACCCTCCTCTGCCTTCCCTGCCCACATCCACTCAGCTTTCCTGTTAAAAAATAGGAACACAGGAAAGCTGCGTGGTGCAACAGGTTAAGTGCAGTGCTGTGGAGCTGTTGGCAGCTGCGGGCGAGTTCGATGCCACACGGCGCAGCAGACCTCTCCTGCCTCGTCCACTACTCCCCTCAGCAGTTTGTTTCTGTGGATCTATCTTTTCTGCTCCCCACTCTATCTCTGGTGAACTCTCTCACCATCCCACGCCTCTGGCCTGCACCCCAGCTTGTATGCATAAATAAATAAATCTTAAAAAATTTTTAAAAAATCACTACTGTATGATCCCTTAAAAAAAAAAAAAAGGAACGCAGAGATGCAGGTGGCAGTGACTGCCCAAGGTCCCCTAGGCCAGGAGACGCAGAGCCAAGCGAGAAGCTCCCCTCCGGGGTCTCCAGCGGGGTGGAGGCACCTCTGTAAAGCTTTGAGGTTTTCTCAGGCCTGAGTCGCACTGGGTCAGCCCAGCCAGGAGCACGTGTATGGACGTCCTCTCAGTGCCTCTGCTTACGCCTTCTTCACCCCACTTTGTGAAGAAATATGCTTCTAAGAATTTCTAGGGCTAAGTCAGTATAACCCTAGGCCTGGGCTAACAACGTGGGTGCACCTGGAGGGGGTGATGCCGGGGAGACCCCCCAGCCAGGCACATGTGGTCCTCGCATAGCGCGATGAGCTAAATCAAATGGAGACCAACTTTGGGACATAGGACCCGCTGGGGGTTACCTGAGAGAGGGGGAAGACCGCTACTCGGGACAAAGGGGACGACGCCAGGGGAAGGACAGAGTTTCACGGCGTGTGTACACGCGGGGACGCTCACCGGCGAGCAGTGGGAAGTGTGCAACGCTCCGGCGCCTCGTTACCTCAGTGAAAAGGGAGAAATAAAGACTAAAAAATACCAGGCCTGTGCCAGCTGCAGCGGTGGGCGCTTTGCAGGGATTATCTCCTCACTGTGGGGTCACCCCATTTTGCAGATGAGGACACTGAGGGCCAGGAAGAGGGGAGGCCGGGTGTCCAGGCCCCCCACCCCGGCGCGGGGCCGCTCACCGCGTTGAGCCCGCACAGCTGGTAGCAGGCCATGGTGACGACCACGGTGGCGACCTGCCAGCGGACGAAGGGGCTCCGCAGCAGCCGCAGCACGGACACCGCCCGCTCGTTCCTCTGCACACGGCCCTCCGCCTGCACCTCCGCCATCTCCCGGGAGACGTCCTCTTTGCCCAGGAAGGTCCGGAAAGCTGCAAACACGATGAGAGGCTTTCAGCAGGCTCGGAGGGTGCGCGCCTGACGCTGGGCCGGCAGGGCGGGCCAGCCCCGGCCACACACCACGTCGGGGTGGAGCTGGCAGGGCCCTTGAAACCTTGAGGGACCCAAGTCCCTGCTTTAAAAAATAGGAAAACGGAGGCTGGAAGAGTTGCGGTGACTTCCAAGTCACCTGGCTGGCCGGGAGGGGAGAGAGACATGGGGTCCCCCGCGTGCCCCACGGCAGAGAGAGCGCGCCCACCGGGTGGGCGAACAGCTGCAGGCAGGCTTGTGCAGTCGCTCCAGGCTGCTGGGCTGAGCGGACGAGACTAGACCCTGGCTCGGAGGGGTGTTTCTCGAGCACCCCGTGTGGCTGTTCCCGCTTGCTGTCCTCCCTGAGGGGCCGGCAGGAGGGGAGACGGCCACGTGGCCAGATGCCTGGAGTCGCTTCTCCCATCCGACAGAGGTTGCGCTAAGGAGACCCTCCGAAATACAGAAAACTTGGGTTGAAATCGTCTCAAACAGACTCCTCCCAGAATTCAAATTCACCCGTGTCATTTATGTGCCTTTTCCGGGCTGAAGAATGCAAATTTCCAGCCTCAGTAAATCTGCCATTTTTTAACGAAGCCCTTCACCGCGTCCGCATCTGCAGATGGACGAGTGAGGGTGAGCTCGCCGGCCAGACCCGAGGCTGTGACGATGGACCGCAGGACTGTCACGGCTGCCGGCGGTGAGGCAGAGGCCGACCCCACTCGCCCGGCCCCCTCTCCCGGCTGCCCTCCAGGCGCATAGAGCCGGGGAGCATCAAAATAGCCTGGTGACATTACCAGGTATAAAGAAGGAAAGAAAAGTGAGCGAACTTAATGGCTGACACCAGAACGTCTTTGAAGGAAAGCGCTGTCTTGACTGAGAAAAACATTTTGATGACAACCTCGCCTGAAAGGTGTTTGCTGAACATTTGCATGTCAGCTGGTTCCAGCTTCAGGGGGAGGGAAGCTGCTCAACACGTGAGAAGGGGAAGCAATTGGGGCTCCAGGGCCCTCTACGAAAGAGGGGTCACAAGCAGAGAAGAGGGGGAGGAGGCAGGAGGCAGGACTGGACCCCTTGCAGCGAGCGCCTCGGAAATCTGCAACACTGGCCCGGGACATGGGATTCGGCCGTGTTGAGAATACCCAAGTGGGCGCTGACGTTCAATTTGGGGTAATTATATGAGGCAAAGCCGTATGCAAGGGTGCCAGCTCCAAGAAGCAGAGGCCACTCGGAGCTCAGAAACCTCAGGACCCCAAAAGCGTCTTGAAGAGGATGTGAATCCCCCCATCTGGTCCATCTGGGAGTCCGGGCAGTCCCTCCCAGCAATCAGGAACAGAGACGCCCGAGTAGACTCAGAGGTGATACAGGAACGGTACTGCCCGCAGGCCTGATCAAGAGAGAGTCCTCTGCTCTGGGGACGCAGGACACTCCTCTCAATAGGAAGCGACTCCATTCTTGGGAATGAAGCCATGTCCCCGGGCCCAACAGAAGTCCCCTAAAACAACCACCCTCAGTTCCAGCCCTTCTGTGAGTTGCTGGCTGGGAGCTGGGCAGGGTGATCAGCCATGGTCCCCTGCGGGCTTCTGGGGGGAGAGGGCACAGCCCACCTCGCTGCAGAGTTGCCAATCTTAGGGGCAATCTTACATCCAATCCAACGTATAGAAATTCCACTGCAGATACACTGTCGTTTCCTTCCTCTCTTAGAAAGCCTCTAGAAACCAAAGCCCATAAAGCCACAGCTTTCCCCCTCAAGCCTCGGTGCCTTCACCAGGAAATGCAGGCGAGGGCAGCGTCGTCTGGCCTCCCGTTGCAGAAGCACCAACCCTGAGGATGGGCCGCTAGTGTCTCATGACGCCATTTGTCAATCAGAAAACACCGAGGTGCCTGGAGCTTAAAGACGCCACACAGATGGTATGAACTAGGGCCACGCTGTAATTCTCACCTCTTTCGTGGATGTGGACATGAGTGAAATCTAGTGGGCAGGACACTCACTGAGCCCTCAGTGATGATGGTGACAGGTGACAGGTAACGTGTCACTGGCGTGTGCATTATTTCAGGTAGAAGTCAAGGGCGGCCCTGCAGGCCCACAGGAGACTTCATCACTGCCCTAACTACCTAGAAGAATGGAAACTGGGGGGTCATCCCCAGACTTAGGGTCATCTCCAGAAACAAGCTTTCTGTGGGCGAGACCTCGCTCCGTGGGAGGCCAGCATCTAATTAGAGCAGCTGCCCTGCACGAGCCCCCTCCTGGTGACCTGAGCGCCCTTCCCCCTGAAGCCCCCAGAGGTCCCCTTTACAAGTCACCACCATGTGGTCTCTCCACACACATACATTGAATCTGTTTTCTCACCTTCTAATTTGTCTATTGTTGCTTTGAATCCTCAAACAGCCCCACAAGAGCCCAGAAGGTAGAGGCCATTTCCCACCCCCCCAAAGGATATGTGGCCCATTTTCTAGGATATGTATAAAGTAATTATGACTATCAGGAGTGTGTGACTCTCTCCAAGCTCACGGGGGAGGCAGATGCCATTTCCTTTGGCCTATGAAGGCTCAAAGGTCAGCAAGGTTACAAAAAGGGCTCAAGGGCAGACAGGAGAGCTGGGTGTGCAGCCCCCCAGGCCCACCCTTCTAAAGCAGGGGAAGCCCACTGTCCACTCAGGAAGGCCACTGTCCGCGCCAGCAGTCTCTTATTCAAAAGCGACTTTGCATTTTGGGGGACTCCATAGACAGGCTCGATCCTGCGGGCGGGGCCCCGGCCTGACCCAGCCTTCGCCACTCGGGGGTCTGCAGGTAGCGCCTGAGACCACGGCCCAGGCCCATGGCAGCCCCGCTTCCCTCCTGCCCAGTGCTCCCCTCGAGGGGCCGCATGGGCATCGGCTCACGCACCCCCCTTCCTTGCACACAAGAGCGAAGGCGGGTCAGCTGGGCCGTGAGCGAGAGGAGCAGAGGGAGGGGCCCACGCCACCGGGAGTCTGTGTCCCCGTCTCTCTGCCGTCCGACCCCGAGGCGGCGCGGGGGGCTCTGCCACAGCCCTCGTCCATCCCGCTCTGCGTTCCAGCTGCCCGTGTGACCGGGTCCCCGCTGGGCCACCCAGAGAAGTGCTGTGGGAAGACGGGGGTCTGAGGCCACCCCACTCTGCTCACGGCGCGGTCCCCGCCCCAAAGGCGGTGCTGGCCCCTGGGGACACCGGGTGGGGCCTACCTTTCTCGGCGCCCGCCTGGTCGTGCTTCTCAAAGAGCAGGTAGCGAGGGCTCTCGGGCAGGAAGGGCAGGCTCAGCAGCTGGACCAGGGCGGGGACGGCGATCACTCCGAACAGGTAGGGCCAGGCGCTCTCCTGGGGGGAGGAGGCCGTGAGTGGGCGCGGCCTATGGCCAGTGTCTGGGGCTGGACCTCCGCCCGGCAGCTCTGGCTCTGAGTGTGGCCCCAGGACACAGGCCAGGCTGCCGGAGGGCCCCGCCCCCCCGTCCGCTGTCCTCCGGGCTCTGGGTGGCTGGCTCCATGGCCGCCTGCGACTTGAGATGCCGGGGTGACCTGAAGGGTACCCCAGGAGGAGGGCTGATGGCCCGAGGGTGCCGGACAGTGGGAGGCCACAGCCAGCCTGCAGGGGCTCTGCTTTTTCCGGGGCCCATGCTCAGCTCCTCGGAACCGCCTCTTCACCCCTGAACTGGGGCGGCCCCCACCTCGCTGGCCGTCCCTATTGAGAACAGGGGGTGCATAGACGGCAGGCTGGCGCACAGTAGGTGCACAGCAAACTGCTTCTGTTGGTAAAAAGGGACGTCACTGAAACTGCGTTAAATCAGGATCAAAGAGGCCAACACAGAGAAGTCGCTTTACTGTCCCCTTCCCAGACTTGCTCCCTACCCAGGCTCTGGGTGCCTGAGACCCCAGGAAAGCTCCAGGATTTTGGGGGCAGAGCAGGCGTGACCCCGGAGGCCAGGGCTCGCCATTGCCCTAACCCAGAGCCAGTGTTTGGTGCTGTCCTGGTTTCCAAGGTCAGCGGTTCTCCGCCCCTTTCTGTCCATAACACCAATTCACATTTGCAATTCACGTTGCAATGCTGGTGACGTGGCCCCAAGCGCCTCCATGATTGGGGGAGAGGGCACTTGAGAGACCAGGCGTGGGAAGGACGGCTGGTGGCATCAGGTATTCTAGCATGTTCTGGAGCTGGAAAGGAGAATCTCGCACGCTCTGTGAGGTGAAAGTGGATTTCTAGGCCAAGCCGCAGCTGCCCTGCCCGGGGCCTGCCCTCACCTGGGCCCTGGGACGCACTGTCCCGTCCAGCCCGAAGGCCCCTCACCCCGCACGGTCTGCTCCGGCCTGGCCACTCAGAAGTTTTTTCATTTTTCCCTCTTGCCTTTGCTCCCGACAGCAGCTTCCTGCCTCCCTGAGGCCACAATGCTGGGAACATACGGAGCCTGCCTGCCTCACGAGGGGTTCAATCAAGTTTGTGTCCCCTAAATCGTCTTCTTTGATATTTTTCAAAACAGTGAACATACTAAAAACCACTTTTACAAGATGAGTTTTACGGGAAGCGAGTTCTATCTCAAATTTTTAAAAACAACCCTGGGAGTGAAAAACAAAGATTTACACGTTCGTGGATTTTCAGCTCCCTTCCGGGTGTGTGTGGGTTGCTGCTTATTTCTTTTCTCTCGGAGTTTGTCTGCTGCCTCGTAGGGCACAGACAGAAAGCTGAGAAAAGACGAGAAACCAACCCCGCTGAGCTCCTGCAGGCGCAGGCAGTGTGGGCCGGTCACCTCACTGTCCCTTCAGCGCCCGGTGAGGGAGAGGCCCTGCTGCTGGCCTCAGCATGTGGGCACAGAAGTGCCCGTCAGGGCTCCTGGCCAGCAGTGCAGGTGGGAATCACGGCTCCTAGCTGTGAGGTGCCGCCCCTGGCACTGCCCCAGGTGACAGGAGCGGAGCTGGAAGGGCACTCCTGGAGTGGGAACAGCACACACGGATGTGCAGAGGCTTGTTGGGGAGAACCCAGTAATGGGGCTGTGGGCCAGGAATTCTGCAGACACGAGTGCTGAGGCAGGAGCCTTGGGTGAGACCCGGTCGTGGGCCTCTGCTGCCCTTGGCACGTGGTCCTGGCTCTGAGGACTCCAGAAGGCTTTGGAGGAACTCCACAATAACTGAGGTGGGTGCTTCACCTCCTTGGACCGATAACTCAGCATTTCTACAATCGGAGTCTGTGAGCATGTTGAATGTTGAATGGATTCCAGGCATCACCGAGAAGCGTGTCTGTGAGCGCCTCCCCGATGTCTGAAATGTAAGGACAGCTGGAGTCTTCCTAAGGACAAGCTTTGGGGGCCACGGTCTGGTCCCCAACTCTGGGGAAAAGTGGGTGATACTGACCCCAGGGTGACGACGTCCGGCTTGGGACGCGGCCCCTGTCTGGGCTGGGAGGGAGCCTGGCAGGAGCCAGTTACCCGGGAGACAGCTCAGCCGACCGCAGTGCTCGTGAACTTGGTTTTCCAGCCCGTGTTTAGAGCGTTCCTGGAAATGTTAGCTGGCCACGGGGAGAGCTGATTACTTTCCTCCTCTTCCAAGAAAAGTGATTGGCGATGCGGGCAGGAGAGTGTTTTAACTGGGCGGTTTCAGCTTATAACACACCAAGTGACTCACCCAAGTAGCGGAAGTAGCCACAGGTCCTGTGCCCTTGGGGGGGTACCCCCGGCACACGCCCCGCCATGGCGCCACGGTGTGCGGACCCACCACCCACACCTCAGAGTAGGCTTCAGCTGGGCCAGGCCTGGGAGAAGGGCTCAGCGCCCACGAGACATCTGACTCGATTGTGCCTCCGTGCCCGCAAGCCCTGCCTCCGCTCTCCTCTGTAAGACGGCCGGTGCTGACAGGAACCCACAGCCTGTCAGAAGGGCTACACCAGGGTGTGCCCCAAGGGCTCTGGGTAGGACCCCATGGGGCGGTTTAAGCAAGCAGGGGACAGGTGGGGCATGGTGGTGGCGGGTCTGCGCACTGTGGATCCCCGTATGAGATAGGGTTATAATTTCCAGTCTAGAAGAGAAAATTGAGACCCAGGAAGGTCAAGCGGCCCGTGCAAGGCTGTGTGAGAATCGGGGGGTGCAGCCTAACAAGAGTCTGCTCTTTTGTTCCTGCACCCCAGGACTCAGGAGGGAAACCGCACCAGTAACAAATAGCCCCGGCCATCCCCAGCCACCACCACGGCTGGACCCTGCAGTTACAGTATCACAGAGCCCAGGGTCGCCTCCCTGGGGTCAGTCTGTCACCATCCCCTCCTGGGGTTCTGCAGAAATCACACCACCTGACCCTACAGAGTTCACTGCAGCTACTCACACAGCTTGATGCCTTGCAGCAAAGATGTTCTAGAATCGCTCTTTTCAGTGGGTACTTAGGGTCTGGTTCTGTTTCAACAAAGGCAGCATAGGAATGTGGTTGCCTGACGTGATCCACTGTGGTTTTATGATAAAGAACACTGAGATTCCCTTCAAGGGCAAAGCCCTCGCCTTCGGGGTTGTGATGGACACTCGGTGGGAGCGAGGCCAGTTCTGTCCCCTCCCTGTACCCCCTTTCTGCTTTTCCAGTGTCTTGGATGTTCTTTGCCTCTCTTGGATCTCAAGCAATCTTAGGGAAAAGTAAAGTCAGAGGCTGTTCTCCCATTTTACAGGAAGGAACCAGAGGCCAGAGAGGTAGAGAGATGGTTGAAAGGCTACCAGCAAAATGAGCTCCGAAATCAGGGACTTTCGAGAGAAATCCAGGCACTCATAAGTCGCTGGCTTACAGAGAGAGTCCCCAGACCACCTACAGTGACAGACAGGCACCCGGCATGAGAGGACACCCCCAGTGCTTCCTACACAGGAACCCCATCTCATCCCCACAGCTCCCCACCTGCACCCCACTTCACAGCTGAGGAACCAGGCACAGAGGCGCTAGGTGATGCCTCCCTAGCAGTGCCAGGGACCCAGCTCTGTGCTCAACCCCTAAACTCTCCTTGGGGCCAGACAGGTCATTCGTGGCTGCCCCTTGCCGGCCAGAGCCAATTTCCCTGATGAGACATTAATAGAGGTCACCCCTCTCTTCCCTGGGGAATTAGAGGACTGCCATTCTCTAAATAACTCTTTCTGGACTTGAAGCCCATTACAATCCCTTTGTCAGCCTGTGTTCTCGCTGAATCATCCCAGCCTCTGGGCCTCATTGTTCAGACCCATTCACACCAGGGCTTTGTCTGCTTCCCCTGCTGCACCCCTCATTGTGCATCACCTGTGATCAGATCAGTGTCCTACAAAAGGAATTCACAAAAGGAAGACAAAGAAACGTGGTTTGTTCAAAGCCTTGCAATAGCGCAAGGACAGCCCGTCCAGACTGGACATGCCAGAGAATGATCCCCATTCTGGGGACACCTCAAGTGTAGGACTTGATTTCTAATGACCAGAGACCAGCCCTGGTGACCCATGAACTTTGTGACCTTAGACCTCAACCACACTTTTCCTGGACCCCTCAGCTTTGGCGTTAGACCCAAGTTCATGTTCTGGTTCCTCAACTTACTAGCTATGGCATCTTGAGCAAATGTCTATTTCTCTCACATTGCAGTTGTCTCACCTAGAAAATGAGGACAGTAGTGACCACTTACTTTGCAGGGTTGCTCTGAGGTTGGCAGAGGTGATGATCTAGTGTGGGCCGGGTACTTGGCTGGGCGCCCAAAGTTGGCCATGCCTTTTCCTCTGGGCTGTGATCCTGGGTCAATGTAAGTGACTGTCCTAATCAAAGAGCAGATCTGAGGTTAGACCTGCTGCTCCTGAGCTGCGACATGAGGTCTTGGCGTGCGCCTGTGTGACCGAGCTAAATGGTTAAATTGCTCTCAAACACTAGAGTATAACAGGAAAACCAAGCTTATCTAACTTTCTCTTTGAGGTTTGCTTTTATAGACAGAACAGCCTGGGCCTTATCAGTAAATGACTCAGCCTGAACAAGGAAAACGGTCTAACAGCTGACTCCAAGATGAACTGGAGCCGGGAGACACAAATGCAGAGGACAGGGGCTAGCTACCCAGAGGCAAGAGACCCTCCGTGGAAATCCAAAAGTCCAGGGACCTGAAGCAAGACCACTTCATACATCTCCAGGTGTGAATTTCCCTGTAACCAGTCACTGAACCTCAGCCAAGTCTGAGTTCCTTTGCTCTAACCTATTTTCAGCCAATCAAATTTAACTTCTATGTTCTTAACCCTAGTCCCCCAAACTTACACAATCTCATTCCTTTTCTTGATTGGGGAGGCAGATTTGAGTATACTTCTCACCTCCTTGCCAAGTGATTTGCAATAAAGTATCTTTCTCTTCTCCAAACCTCATGTCCTAGAAATTGGTGTGTAAGCACATTGGGCAGAGAGCCCATGGCTTGGTAACGAGCGTATGGAACCATATCTCAGACTCAGCGGGAGTCTAGGACAGAGAATAGCCCCACCAACTTTTCAGGGACCCCTGTAGTCTCGTCAGCACAGGCCCCCTCCTCCTGGCATGCTTTCTCCTCCTTGGGGCCTCCAGTCAGCCACCAGGACACAGTCAGCTCTGGTGTTCTTTTCTGAATCCACTGATGAGTGAGCGTGGTGCTCTGCTCTCTCATCATCTGTAAGATGCCAGGTGCCCATGGTGTATGCACCCTTCCCCTCCAACTCTGAGTGCCCTCAGCCTTGGGCACGGTCACAGAGGGTGTGGGCTTAGAATTTTAGGGAGGCCAAAAGAAACTGACAGAAAGATAAAAAAAAATCCGGAGAATGAGTGGAAATGTAGTAGCAGAACAAAATGTAAGAGTCAAACAAAGCCTGATACCTTCTGAGATACATGTGTTGCTTCTAGAAAAAAATAACAAGATGCCATTAAAAAAGAGACCAAAAAAAAATCCTTCAAAATTAAACTGTAATGGATAGAGATGAATTTGAGAAAAAAACTCCCATAAAGGAGAAAATAACGGAGAGAGGCAGAGAAAAGGGGAGAGAAGATTGAAAGCAGAATTAGAAGCTTAGTCTGTTATCTGACTCCAAGGATTTTCAGGCAGCATAGAAATAGGGAAGGGAGAAAATCATCAAAGAAGCCACATAAGGGAATTTCCCAGAATGAGAAATGAGTCTGCGGTTGCAGGGAATACTGAGAACTCTGCACGATGACAGCAGACGCACACCACAGATTGTAAACGTCTAAAACAAGATGCAAAGAAGATTCTAGAAACTCCCAGAGGTAAACAGCAGTTTACCTACAACTGAGCAGAAGTAAGAAAGGAACCAGCCCTCTCCTCGGCAGGGCCAGACACTAGAGGATCGTGGAGAGAGCGACGTCTTCAAAATCCCACGAGCCTCCTCACCCTCTCCCAGGGCTCTGCCCGCCCTCTCTGGGGCAGGGGGTGAGCCCACAGCTGGGTGCCTGGCTCAGCGGCAGCTGGGGAGCAGCAGGGCTCAGGGCCCAGGGCTGCTATATGGGTCTTTGTCCTATGCTCACACGGACAACTCCGAATGTAAACAATGAAAGTGGACACAGGACCCCGCCGCCTGGGAAAAGCAGGAACCCCCCAAGGAAGAAGATTGGGGCTGGGGTGTCACTGAAGGAGCTTGGAGCTGCGGGTGAGAGGCGGCAGACAGCGCGGAGCCTCTGCTGTCCTTTCCGACTTCTCACCAAAGGGAATTCATCAGAGCGTTCGCTCTGGCTTTAGACCACGTCTGGGGCACCGCCTCGACGAGATTCTTCATCTCGGGAAACGCGTGGCTTCTAAGTCCCTGAGGAACAGACGATTCTTCCAGGTGAGAATGTATTTGGGACTTGAAATCACCTCAACAGGAATGAAAGCGCTGTCTCATAGTCTTACACAAATCAAAAGTTCTTTTCTTCCTGGGCTTGAAAGACGTCCAGAGAGTTCTAGATCAAAAGCTCATAGAAAATAAGTGCTTCCCCTCTCAGGATTGGGTCACATGAAGAAAATCTGAAAAGAGATCCCTGCCTGGCTTTCTGGAGCATGACTTTGGGGCACCCTCACCCTCTGTCCCCCATCAACAAATCAGGACTTTGGTCCTACTGCAAAGACAGCACAGGCTTCAAACCCAGAAGTTTCGGGCTCCACGGCCTTCTTGCTGTGGCCACTGGGGTGATTATTAAACAGCCCTGAGACTGGGCTTTTCATCTGTGTAATAGAAAATAGAGACACTGGTGGCTCTGAACTGAACGAGAAAGGGACTGACGATATAAAGAATAGACATGAGGGCATTAATAGTGATTTAGTATCTAACATATTTGACATTTTCAATGAAATAAGTGACTTTCTTGAAAAGAAAGAAAGAGACTTTCTTGAAAGAAAGTCACTTTCTCGAATCAAAAGAAAATAGGTTAGATGGTTAATTACAGAAGAAACTGATAAAGGGTCCTGAAAGAATTTCTTCCCTGAAAGACTAAGTTGTGATGGTTTTACTAATGGGATCTTTGATACTTTAATTACCAATGATGGTATATAATCTATTCTAAAGTGAGAAAAAGATAAAAGGGAACAAAATATGTGCTAAATATTAAAGACCTTTGACAAAGTCATCTAGATATTTAAATATATAAGTTCTAAATAAGAAACTAGTAACTCAAATAGAATAGTCTATTCTATTTGATGACCAAGGAAGACATATCCCAGGAATGTAAAGATGGTTTAATCTGTTGGCTAACATAGCATATCTAATAATTAGTTGTCATTGGTAATTTAATAAATGTCAGAAGATATTTTATATATTGCTGATAGGCTATAAAAACAAGATGACAAATGATTCCTTCCAAGACAAATAATATCCATTTCAAATTAATAAAATTAGCATACTTAATAGTGAAATGTAATAGATGTTTCCAATAAATCAGGAATAAAGATTCCAATAAATCAGGAATTAACAAAGTTTTGTAACCATGTCCCGCCAATGCAATAAGACAGGAATGCGGAGAAAAAGAAATGAAGGATCTTGCTGTTAGAAAGGAAGCGACAAAATTTCACTCTGTGTATATGTTATCAAAAATCATTCCTTAGAATTTCCCAGGCAAGCAAACAAATAGCAAAAACTCTTAGAAAACAAAAACTGTTCCAGATTAACATATATCATCAGTAGTTTTCCTATATTTTGCTAACAACCTGTAAAAAAATACAATGGGAAAAACCAAAATAGCAATAATAAAGCTTACGTATGTGAAGTAATTAATACAAAAATTAGTTTCTAATTCTTAGAAATGCAAAAGTAATAAAAACAAGTGAGCGATAGAAAAGACAACCTAAATGAAGAGACATGATAAGTTCCTCAGTAGAAATAATGAATTATGAGACTCTTCACTGTGTTCAAATTCATGATTCAGGTGAATACAATATCAATCAAAATGTCAGTGACATTTTTTTGTGTTGAAAAAAGAGAAAACAGTTGTTAAGTTCCCACAGGAGGATAAATAAAGATAAGTTCCAAACACAGCTTGAGGAGGGAGACTAGTGAGGACAGTATTAAACTTATAATAAGGTGAAATCCCGTAACCAATTCAGGGGATGCTAGGTCAGAAATATACAAGGCCAGCGTGCCTTTCCCTGAGGCAGCCCACATACATGACGGATTCGGGCTGGCAAGGAAACCTCAAAAGCCAATAGGGGAAAGGTTGCTGGATTGATGAGTTCAGGAAAAGGGGTAAGAGAGGTGGGAAAAGATAAACTTCAAGCAGCTTTCATTCCTTTTGAAAAATATTTTCCAAATGTTCTAGGCTGAGCACAAAGTGTTGTTGCAGCGGAACAAAAGGGGCGTGAGTATATCCGGCTGCCACACCAGTGAGTTCTGAGCACCCTTCCTCCCCGATCCCACACCCAGCCTGTTCTTCAGGCCTGTGACCAACTCGTCTCTGGCCCCGAGGAGTTCCGCATCTTCTCATACAGTTTTCCTTAAAGTTCCTTTCTTAATCATCTTAGGAGAAATAGCTAATTCATATGTTTTTGTAAAACATCCTTCAGAAGCGTAAAATGTCACATAAATCTTCAACCCCCACAATGTTTTACGATGCGTCTCACTAAATTCACGGCGTTGACTAATTCCTCTATGCCCCGCTCCGCATTCTGGCGAGAGAAAAGCCACCTGTCTGCTTCCTCCAGCCTCAGCATTTCAGTGTATTTCTTTTTTTTTTTTTGAATTTCAGTGTATTTCTTATATTAAAGCTCAACTTTTCTCTTTCATTTTTTAAAGAAACTCATGATGTGTGTGAATCCAGATAATGAGAAATAAGATTAAAAGAGAGAAAATGAAACGCTGACTGTGAAGTGATGGAGCTCACCTGGCAGGAACATCACAGCCCCGGGCACCGAGTGACAATGTCCCACCTGATGTTCTTTTCTGGAGCACCCCCCCACCCCGCGCAGGGCATGGATTTGAAAAGACATTTATTGAATTACACACCCGTCTGGTTAAGTCCAGGACTATCCAATCTGATGGGACAAGACAGCCCACATGGACGCAGCTTTTTCAAGCTGTTGTCCAAGACTTTTTTAAAAAAAGATTTGTTTATTTACGCAAACAAGCTGGGGTATAGGCCAGAGGCGTGGGGGGGTGAGAGGATTCACCAGAGACAGAGTGGGGAGCAGAACAGGCAGTTCGATGGAAATGCACTGCTGAGGGGAGCAGCGGGGAGACAGGAGAGGTCTGCTGCGCCATGTGGGAAGCTCCCTGGCTGGGGATTGAACTCGTGCTGCAGTGGCTGCAGACAGCTTCACAGTGCTGAGACTAACCCCTGTGCCATCAGAGAGGGCCCCCAAGACTCTGAATCACACCTCTCATCCTCTTATTGTCCTCTTCAACCCACCAATGACCGTTCATCCCTCTTAGACACAGACAAACCTTCAAAAGCACACACTCCCCATCCAGGAGCATGAAAAATGGTCCACAGACTGGACCCACCCAACAGATGTTTTTTTTATTTTTGTTTGATTTTTAAAAGGTCAGATGTTTTCAATAAATACAAGTCAAGAAACAAGACATAAAAATCTGGATTTCTGACTTCTCTTAAAAATCAGAAAATCTGTCAATGTCTGGCACAGAGAGGAGCTTTCTGTGTTGCTGGATGAATGAATAAACTTGAACTCTACGGGTCCAGTGTTCTATACATCAGCGACACAATCCACAGGAGGGCAAAGATGCAGAAGTAAACAGAAATAATAGCAGGGGCAGTGCTGTTCTGGTGTCTGGGATGGGGACACGCAGAACTGAGTCACAGTTTGCCAAAGACCCCCAGGGAGTCCTAGGCCTTTCTCGCCGTGCCTGTTACCGAGAAGGTACGGTGACCTCAGCAAACAGGTGCTCACCCCTCAAGCTCCCCAACAGCTCCCAAGGCCCCCCGACATCTCAGGGCCTTTTCTTAAGATATTCTCATTCTCTCATCTTCTCTCCAAATATCATACCCACCTGCCTAAATCCTGCTCATACCACAGGACCCAATCTAGAGGTCACCCCTTCTGAGAAGCCTGAATTCCACCCCATTCTGCCCCCGCCTGGGTGTGGCATGCTTTCTTGGACAGTCACACAACACTCGGCTGTTTGACTGGGATTTAAATTTACGTCTTCCTGCATCCAAAACAGAAAGCCCAAAGCAGAACACTGTGATTACATGTTGATGCAGGAGAGAGACTAAGTGCGGTGGAGCTGAGCAGAACAGCCAGGAAAGACGCCGGAAATATATTAAACAAGAACAGCAAGTTGCAGAACAATGTGTATGGCATGATTCTGTTAAAAAAAAAAAAAAAAGAAACCCACATATGCCATATATGTCTGTACAGGTTTGTGCAGCAAAGGAAAAACCTAAATGGATACACTAATTGAGTTGTTAACACTAACTATTGGCGGGGGGTGGATTTGAACATTCTGTAAAGTTTGAATTTGTTATGCAGGCCCTAAAAACATAGAATCAAACCCAATCGTAGGAACTCAACAGTCATTTTCCTAAAAGCATAAGCAAAAGACTCGAATGTTTGGGCATTTCGACACATAGGGACGCATTTTTGGAGGCGGGCACTGCTAGCCACCCTTGGTCCTCCAAAGGACGTGGGCAGCGGAGCCGGCTACGAGAGGGGAGGGCACGGTTGGCCAAGGAGCCGCACTGACCTTTCCCAGCAGCTCAGGTAGGCCCAGCAGCTGCCCGGAGAACACGCCAACGCAGATGAAGATGGCGGTGACCTGCCCCAGCGAGCCCCGGATTTCCTTGGGTGAGATCTCGTTCAGGTACATGGGGAGCGCGCTGAGGGAGATGCCTGCGGGGAGCACGGCAGCAGTGAGGGGGCAGCCTCTCTGGGACGCTGGACACAGCACCCAACCCCTGCGCGGCCTGTCTCAGGCTTCGTCCCAGGACCACCGCCACCCCTCGATTCAAAATGCCCAGGAGCGGGGCGCCTCCTCCACGGCCGAGCCTCACCTCCATCCACGCCCATGAGGAAGCGACCCAGGATCAGCATCTCGAAGGCGCCCGCCGGGAGGGCACAGGCCATCAGCAGCGCGGCGGCGACCGCAAACCCGTTGTTGGCCAGCAGCGTGGACTTCCTGGAAGAAAGGGGGGTTCAAGAGGTGGCCCCACTGGCACTGTCCTGCCCAGTGGCGGCGCGTGCTCTGTGGATGCCAGAAGCTATGGAGAGAAGGGGAGCGGACGGGGCTTTGTGCTGCTGCCAGGAGCCACCGCCCCAACTTCCAGGCCAGAGCCCTTCGCACTGCTTCTAACATCCAGACGCCCCAGGAACGTCTCCATCCGGCGAGGACAGTCCTGGTACTGGCAGCACTGGCTGCCACACTGACTCACAACCATTCACTCAACAGTCATTCATTCACTCAACCAGCATCCGCTCTCTTGTCACGCGCCTGAGAGGGCCTGGGAACTGGCCTCCACGCTAGGTTCTCACTTAGCCTCACGGCCGTGACAAAGCCCCACTCTTACACTCTCAGGAAAGAAGTAAAAATAAAACATCTGTAGCATGGTGGGTGGTGGGCAGTGCTGTCAGGGAAACGAAAGCAGGGAGGGCCTCCCTGAAGCGGTGACATCTGAGCACAGATGTCAGAGGAGAGCAGCCGAATGGATACTGGGAGCAGCAATCCTGGCAGAGAGGCACCGAGCCCAGACGCGGGCTAATCCGGGAACATTAGGGAGGCCAGCACGGCGAGCGGCTGTGGAGGGCCAGAGAGTAAGTTGTAGGTGGCTATGGGGCAGTGGGGCGGGGGCTGGGGGGGCTCATGAAGGGTCTTCCTGTTACCATGACAACTTGGGCTTCCACCCTGTGTGGAATCCTTGCCGTCCAGGCAAGCACTGGGAGATTCTAAGGGGCAGATGGACATATTGCAAGAAAACCACTCAGCCTTCTGCTCTGAACATGGACTGTAAGGGCAGCTGCGCAAACAGGACCCCACTGGGAGGCTGCTGGAATAGCCAGGCGATGTCCACAGACCCCAGGGGCGCAGTGGGGCTAGTGAGAGTGGTCAGTCCTGGTGTGATCTGAAGGCAGGGTGGACAGACTTGCTGATGGGCTGGACAGAGGTGGGACAAAGAGGAGCCAAGGCAGCCCGAGCTCGAGCCTCGGCTGACGGTCTGTTTTGTGCCCTGTGGGGGATGTTAAAATCACATTCGAGCCAGACCGGAAACATTGGCAAATAGGGCTGCACGCCCCTAAGCAGGTTACCATATTAAGGAATATTAACATATTCCTTCCCGAAATAAGCCCCGTCTGACAGTGGCCCCTGAGGATGGAAACCTTATTTGCAAATAATTCACAAAGTTGATTCGCTGGCTTGAGAGATGGGGATTTTTAACCATTGTTTCC
This sequence comes from Scalopus aquaticus, assembly GCA_004024925.1. Taxonomy (NCBI): domain Eukaryota; kingdom Metazoa; phylum Chordata; class Mammalia; order Eulipotyphla; family Talpidae; genus Scalopus; species Scalopus aquaticus. Next base: position 3,713 of record PVIJ01003079.1, on the reverse strand, counting down.
ATTTTTTTCCCCAGGAGGATGAACAGGGCACTGAAAATAAGGGGGGTGAGTGGCTTGTCGCTTCTGAGAGCAGGACACAGCGCCCCCAGGAGGCCTGCAGGACAGCAGATTCAATACGTGAGCTTGTCCGCAGTGTAGACTCCAGCCTGTGCAGCCCAGACCGCCAGCTCCTAGAGAAGGGACAGGATACAGGAGAGTAACAGGGTAAGGAGGAGATTGGGGACCAATATGAGAAACGGCCATAGGGACAGGGGACACTTAAGGGGGACAAGAGAAGACAGGGAGCGCGTGAGAGCTACTCCTGTGAATTTGATCGCGGGCTCCAGACCCACTGGTGGAGCACACAAGGAATTCTACGTCAGGTTGGGTTTACAGCACGCTTGTCACGAAGCCTCAGTGAAATGGGGATTCTGCAGACGCCCTTACTCCCTGCTCTTCCGACAGTTCGTTCATCTGACCAAGCATACGAGGCAAGACCTCACCTTGGTGCCACCAGGCTGTCCTCATGCCCAGCCATTCCCGCTCACCCAGCGTGGATTCCGTGTCCATCATTTTAAACATGCCCCCTTCCTCAACTCCTTGACCCACTAACACACCCCCACTACATGTGCCCAGCGAACACCCAGCTGGCTGGGTCTTCACTCCCTCGCACATGCACTGGATCTGCTGTTGTCTTCCACGTGGCTGTGGAATGGGCACGTGACGTGGTCATTTTAAAGTGTGTTAGAATGATGTTTGCCAGGATTTCTCCATCTTGGCACTAAAAACATTTGGATTCTAGAACTTCTGCGGGGACTGTCCTGTGCAAGGTTAGATGGACAGCAGCATCCCGGGCTCCACTAGAGGCCACCAGCACCCCTAGTGGTGACCAGCGGAAGTGTCCCCAGACACTGGGAGATGCCCACCATTTGTGGCTTCGCTTCTCCTTGATCTCTGCAGCACCGTTTCTTCCCCTTGCCTTTCTGGCATTAGACTCGCTCTCTTCAAATTGGAATTGAACTAATTTGGAGGGATACGCACTCCTATGTTCATTGCAGAGCTGTTTACAATAGCCAAGTTATGGAAACCACCTAAGAGCCCAAAGGCAGATGACTGAAGAAAAGTGTGGTCTAGATACACACTGGAATACTACTCAGCTCTGAAAACGACGAAATCTTGCCATTCAGAACTGGAGGGGGTTATGCTACGGGAAGTAAGTCAGAAGGACAAAGACAAATACAGGATTATTTCAGTCATTTGTGGAATCTAAAGAAACAAAGCAAAGGACAGATAAAATGAAACCAAAACAAATCCTAGAACTCTGACCACAGAATGGAGGCCACAGAATGGTGGCAATGTGGGCATGGAGAGGAAAAGGGGGCAATGGTGGAGGACTCTGGGTGCCGTGGTGGTGGGTGTGGCAACATATATCTGTATAGGTGTGAACCTGTACCCCTATATCATATGTAGCATTGTAAATCAATGTTAATTTATTATTAATTGTTAATTAGTTAATTGCTAAGTTAAATTATTTACTATTAAAAATTAATTTACACAACTTTCAGATGAACTGAAGTAGAATTCTATCCACTACCTGCTGGGATCCTGACTATGATGCAAATATATAGTGAACATGTTGAAGGGGCTCCCCAAACAGAAGTGACCCGCACTGACCTCCCAAGAACTTTTCCGATCAGCTTCATCATTAAAGTCCCCACGAGTCCACCGATGGCAAATATGGACACGGTCACGGACCAGAGCAGAGTCAGCGTGTCTGGGTCTATGGGGCGTCCGTGCCTTCGTGCCCAGGACTCATTGTAAAAGGCCTTGATGTACTGCAAACAAACAACAGAGGTGTTAGCCCCGTTCCACCTGCCCTGTGAGCCAGCCCGGCGTCCACAAAACGGCTCCGGGGCACAATCTGCTGGGCTGTCTTGGACCTTCATTTCATTGATCATTCTAACAAATTTTGCAGACAGGGAAACTGAGGCTCAGACCACAGGTGCCTCACTCAGTAAGTGGCAAACCTGGGAGTCCAAGTTAGATCTGCCCCGAGCCTAGGACAACCATTGTGCTGGACCTCACAGGAAATGTGTGCAAGGAGCAGACCTAACATACGAGGAAAGCTTTGCCCTCTTGGAGCAGGGGAAGATCTAAGACACACAAAAGTAACCCTAGCCACACACACCCCCCAATCTCCTTTGGATTTCACCAAAATCGAAGGCCCTTCCATTTGGAATTGCCATCAAAAATGAAAACACAGGAGGCGCAGGGGTCAGTCTCAGCGCTGTGAAGCTGTCCGCAGCCACTGCAGCACGAGTTCGATCCCTGGGCAGGGAGCTTCCCACAGGGCGCAGCAGACCTCGCCTGTCTCCCACTGCTCCCCTCAGCAGTGCATTTCAGTGGATCCGCCTGTTCTGCTCCCCACTCTGTCTTTTGGGGAGTCCTCTCACTCCCACACCTCTGGCCTACACCCCAGTTCTTGTCTGCATAAATAAATCTTAAAAAATCTTTAAAAAAAAATCCACACCCCACGGGGTTTCCACGGCGCCGCAGTGGCCCCTGGCGGGCGCAGCGCGGACACTCACCGGCGCCGGCGCGTTCACCACCGAGAGGTTGTAGCCGTAGAGGAAGGAGGAGCCGAAGGCGCCCACGAAAGCGGCTACGACGAGTGAGCAGGACCAGCCCTGGAAGAGGAGAGCAAAGCCCGTCGGCCTGGCCCTGGGGCGCAGGCCCGGGCCCACCCGACGCCCCTGGACCCTCCCTCCCCTGCGCGGGGGCAGGGGTCCCAGGAAGCCCCAGGACAGGGACACAAGCCCCGCAAGGGAGCCAGCGGGCAGGCCGCGCTGCTTCTGCGGCCGCCACGCCACTGCGCACCTCGCCCCGCTGGGGGAGGCCGGGGATCCCCGGGCTGAGGCCCTCAGCGGTGCCGCGTGAGCAGCTGACCAGTGGTGGCCGAATGTGGCCGGTGTCAGGCCCACGGGGAGCCAGCGCCACGCGGACGGACAGCTCCCCTCCCGGTGCAGAGGCCGGCCGCCCAGTCCGCGCGAGTGTGCGGCGCCCTGGCCGGCCTCTCGCGGCCCTCGCAGCCGCGCTCGCTGCTTTACCGCGCTCTCGCAGGGAGCAGCAGCGGCCAGGCCTCCCCGGCGCTGGCCACCTGGGGCTGGGCCGGACAGGCTGGTCCAGGGCCCGAGCGGTCGCCCGCAGCCCACACGCCTCCTGCCTCTTCTTCACCGGGAAGTGTGGCCGGGAGGTGGGGCTGAGCTGCTGCTGGCCTCTCTCTCTCTCTCTCTCTCTCTCCCTCTCTCTCTCACACACACACACACACACACTTCCCGCTGAGACATCGACCTGTGGGCCAGTGTGAGCACCGCGGGTGAGGCCGGCCCGTGGCCCCATCCCAGCCCGCCACGGCCGATGAGGGCGAAACTTCTGGACTGCCCAGCAGACCCTGAGCTCCTGAGGCACCTCACTGTCACTGGGTGTGTGTGTGGGTGTGTGTGTGGGTGTGTTTCCTGGGGCACTTCACTGTCACTGGGTGTGTGTGTGGGTGTGGGTGTGGGTGTGGGTGTGTTTCCTGGGGCACTTCACTGTCACTGGGGGTGTGTGTGTGTGTGTGTGGGTGTGGGTGTTTTTCCTGGGGTACTTCACTGTCACTGGGTGTGTGTGGGTGTGGGTGTGGGTGTGTTTCCTGGGGCACTTCACTGTCACTGGGTGTGTGTGTGTGTGTGTGT